>CAUYRB010018153.1:0-22285 GCA_963574695.1 Propithecus perrieri | reverse complement strand
TCTACACTCTATTTTTAAAACTGAATTTGTAATTAAAAACCTTACCCAGGCCGGGCGCGGTAATCCTAGCTCTCTGGGAGGCCGAGGCGGCCGGATGGTTTGAGCTCAGGAGTTCGAAACTAGCCTGAGCAAGAGCGAGACTCTATCTCTACTAAAAATAGAAAGAAATTAATCGGACAACTAAAAATATATAGAAAAAATTAGCCGGGCATGGTGGCGTATGCCTGTAGTCCCAGCTACTCGGGAAGCTGAGGCAGGAGGATTGCTTGAACCCAGGAGCCTGAGGTTACTGTGAGCTAGGCTGACGCCACAGCACTCTAGCCCGGGCAACACAGTGAGACTCTGTCTTCAAAAAAAAGATGGATCACAGACCTACGCGTAATAGCTGAATCTATAAACTTTTAGAAGAAAATGTAGAAGAAAATCTTCAAGACATTGGGATAAGCAAAGATTTCCTAGACCAGACACAAAACCTCTAACCAGTAAAAGGTTATAAATTGAACTTGATCAAAATTTAAAACTTTTGCTTTTCAAGTTAGAACACTAAAAAGCTAGAAAGGCAAGTTACAGATTGGGAGACAATATTCCTGCTAAAAGACTTGTGTCTAGACTATTCTAAGAAACCTCTCTTTCTCTCTCTCTCTCTCTCCTCCCCCCTCACTATATTGCCCAGGCTGGCCTCAAATAGTAGTACTCAAGGCATCCTCCCACCTCAGGAGTAGCTGGAACTATAGGTATGCACCACTATACACAGCCATATTAAGAACTTTTTTTTTTTTTTTTTTTTTTTGAGACCGAGTCTCACTCTATTTATTGCCTGGGCTAGAGGGCTAGAGTGCAGTGGCATCATCATAGCTCACAGCAACCTCAAACTCCTGGGCTCAAGTGATCCTCCTGCCTCAGCCTCCTGAGTAGCTGGGACTACAGGCGTGTGCCACCACACCGGGCTAATTTTCTCTATTTTCAGCAGAGACGGGTCTTACTCTTGCTCAGGCTGGTCTCGAACTGAGCTCAAGTGATCCTCCGACCTGGACCTCCCTAGAGTGCTAGAATTACATGTGTGAGCCACTGTGCCCAGCTCCATATTAAGAACTCTTAAAGCTCAATAATATTAACAGCCCATTTTTTAAATGGGCAAAATATTTGAACACACATTTCACAAAATACATATGCCAAACAAATACATGAAAAGTGGCTCAACATTATCAGTCACACCCACTAGAGTGGTTAATGTTAAAAAGACTGACAATACCAAGTGACACCATACCCATGGTGTGGTCAACAGGCACGGAAAGGTCTGCCGTTGCTTGAGGCTGGAGGTGGCGAGCACTGACTGGGAAGGGAGGGGGAGCTTTGTGAGTGCACGGAAATGTTCTGCATTTGATTGTAACGGGTGGTGGTTTCTCAGGTGTCGGTTTCTCAGGTGTCCGCATTTGTCAAAACAATCAAAGGATACATTTTAAATGGGCACATTTTATTGTATGTAAATTATACCTTATTTTTTTAAAAAAAGTAAATACTGGGGGAAGACAGCAAAAATCCTGTGCTTTGCTGGGGCTAGAAATCCAAATCTTACAAAGCAATAAACAGTTGAACAATAAACAAAAAACTACACTGGAAAAAGTTTAATAACACACTGTGTTGGCATGGCTATAAGAAAAAAACACTCTCGATCACTGATGACGGGAGTGTAGATTGGTATAATTCCCAGACAGGACATTTTGGCAATATTTATTAAATTACAAATGCTTTGACCCAGCAATTCCACTTCCAGGATTTTGTCTTATATTAATAGATAAACTAAACCACAAATGAAATAGCACAGGTTAAAGATTATTCACTGCAACAGTGTTTCAAGTAGCAAGACAGGAAATAATCTAAATGGCCGGACAGGTTAAATGAATTATGATACATCCATAGGATGGAATCTTATGTAACTACAAAAAAGAATAGAGAAAGTCTGCCTGTGTTAACGTGGAAACATCTTCAAGGGAGTAATGTTAAGTGAACAAAGCAACATTGTGTCTGTGTTGCCATTTATATAAAAACAACAACAAAAACCCAAAGGGTATATATTTGGATTTTCTTGTATATGTGTTTTTTCTAAAAAAAAAAAAAGAATTTCTGGAAGAACAACCAGGATAGTAATAGCAGGGAGGAAGGTGTGAGAAATGTGGATGGAGTCAGGAGTATGAGGGACAATTTTCATAGTATGTCTTTTTAATCTTTTTAAATTTTTGAACCATATGAATACATGAGCCAATCAAAATTCAAATAGTTATTTAAAAATAACATCAAAATAACACATATCAGTATATTGACTAGTATAATATAACTATTATCACTATTCATCAGGTTATCAAGGAAAAAATCATACACAGGAAGTGTCTAGTGCAGTGTAGGCATACATTTGGCGAACCACAATGGTTACTATTTCGACCCGGGCACGCATCCGCCCCCACATTCTAGGTTCTAGTTCCCCGAAGCAGAGATGCCCGGCTGCCTCTTTCAGGGAAGCCCTCGCAGGGACTTCCCCTCCGCCAACCCCTCTCATCGCCCACGGGGCTGCGCTGTGGAGGACCTCACCTCCTCAGGGAAGCCTTCTCTGATTGCCACACGCCGTCGCCCTCCCTGTGCACACTCAACCCCTTGGGGTCCGTCATCCTCCCTCCCTGTGGACCGCAAGCTCTGCTCGGTGTTCGCAGCCCAGGGGCCACTGGACCCGTGAGTCCCATTCCTGGAGCGCTGGCGCAGGAGTGAGCGCCCTCCGCAGGGCGCGTTCTCGGCTGGCGGCAGGCCTCGCCCTCCACCCACGCAGACAGCGGGATATAAGTTTCAGTTTCCCGTAAACGTTAAGTTGACTTCCTACGCTCACGGAGAAAATCTGGGGAGTTTCGGTTTCCCTAAGTTTCGATATCATTCTCCTGCCACCCTGCCCCGCACAGGCGCGGCGCTTTCATGGCGAGGCCGGGGTGGCCCGTCCCCGTGCGTGCGTGTGGCTGCCGCGCAGGGAACCCTCCCGGGCGCAGGGCCCGCGCGCCCGCACAGCAGCAGCAAGGACAGCTGCCGTGGAAGGGAGCCCGGGCGAGAACGTAGACGGCCATGCTGCACTGGGCCTGGACCAGTGGCCGCAGTGGGGCCGGTGGGGACTGCAGGGCGGGTGTTCGAACAGACAGCCCCTGCTGGAAAGCCCCGGGAGCGCCCCCAGATGAGCGGAGGGGCAGCAGCAGGTGCGGCAGGCGGGGACTCTGGGGAGGGGCTCTAGAAACATGGACCCCAGTGGCCCTGGCGATGACAGTGGGGTCTGTGCTGGGCTTCAGGGAGGTGCCTCAGGCCATGTGGAGGACCTACGGGAGGAGGGACAGAGGGGCATAGGGACTGAGCCCTGGGGGAAGTGGGGCGGCGCCAGAGGACAGGCTGAGGGCTGTTCTTAAAGGGGAGGCTCTAGTTTTTGCGGTTTTGTTTTGCTCTCCCCACAAGTCTCTCCAGGAAGTAAGCTAGCTTTCTTAGGACTAGAGAAGTCACAGCCCCCCTTCCCTGGGGAACGGGGGTGTGGGCTGGGGCACCGGAGCAGAAATCCGGGCTGGCTCCTAAGGCCACGCCTCAATGACTGTTTTCTTCCTTCAGCCAGTGGACAAATGGTCACCGGGGTGTATGTGGGGGGAAGCTGATAGTGGCCCCAACTCCTCTCTTGAATGGGTTATGAGCCCCCACCTGCCCAGCAGTAAGTTCACGTGTTTGCAGGACCACCTCTGACATGCTTACGCCTCGCTTTCCTGGCCACCCTGTCCCCCAACTACAAAGAGGAATAGAGAGCTCCCCACCCTGCCCCGCCCCACCTCTGCTCCCAGGGGCTTTAGACACTCAGGAAGAACTTCAAATATTGTGAGGGTCTGTGCCAGCCCCCAGGGCCTTGGTCCATGCCTGGGCCAGCAGCAGAGGCATTGCCTCATGGGCCCCCCCAGCCCACCCCACACCCCTCAGGCCCCCGCTTACCACTTCTCTCCTGTACATTGTAAACACATTTATTTGTCTGAGGTTGGCGAACCTCTGCTAAAAAGCACAGGAACGCGGGGCTCTCCTGCATGCTGCCCCGGGCCCCAGCTCATCGGGCATGCAGGACGGAGCTGGGAGACAGCCCAGGCATCTTGGGGAGCGGCGCCAGGGGCCGCGGACCCTGCTCTTTCCCATGCCCCCTGCCCAGTAGCCCGGGCCTGGACTGCAAGCAGGAAGGCGTCCGGCCCCATCCCCAGACGCTTGGCTGCGGTGACCTCTTCTTGGAGGCTGTTCCTTCTCCTCCCGCCCCTTGGATCCCGCCTTGGAGCTTAGAGCCCAAGCCATGCGCCTTGTCCCCTCACACAGGGACCAAGTCAGCTGCCAGCAGGCTGTTTCTGTGAGTCCTGCCTCTCCAGTCAGGAAGCCCACGGGACAGGGCAGGCCTAGCTCTCCTGTTGTCCCTCCATGTACTCAGCTCAGGGTGGGGCACTCCGCTGGGGACGGGGATGGGCAAAGGCTTGTCTAGAGAACCGCTGGAGAAGTGCAGGGCAGCCTGACCCAGCCTCTCCCAGCCTGCAACGTCTTAGGGCCTCAACTTCCCATGGTGCAGACCAATGCTTCCTCCTCCAAGAAGCCCTCCATGCTTGGTGCCAGGCTCAGGGCTGGGCTACGGATGGTCAGTCAAGGCTGCTACTTCAAGGCCCTGAGAACAGCCTCCAGCTTCATGGCCACAGCCAGGTCGCCCTTCACCTTCAGCCGCCCACTCATGTAGGCCCCCAGGGGCCGCAGCTCCCTGCACAACAGGGCCCGCAGGTCTGCCTCAGTCATCTCCACCACCACGTCAGGGATGCCATCAGGCACCCCATGTCCCACTTTTCCTTGCCCTGTGGGGAAAAAGAAAACAGTATTAGTAGAGAGACAGCTATGGGGGAGGGAGGGGTTATCTTGTCCCATTGGGAGGAGTAGAGAGTACTGCTTAAGAGTTCAGGTGCTAACACCCTGTGCTTGAGTCCTGTCAGTTGTGTGACTACTTGGAGCCTCTGTTTCCAAATCTGTGAAATGGGGATGATGATAATCTCTAAATCATAGGTGAAATGAAGGCGAGGTAACGCACAAAAGGTGCTTGGCACAGAGCCCTTCTGCAGGGCCCCTGGTTACCGGAAGCCCAGCCATCTGAGTTGTCCTGCCTGTGGCAGGAGACCAAGGCCTGGACAGTCACTGTCTAGAGATGGTGTCTGAGCCCGACTGCTGTGGGTTCACCCCAAACTGCTGGCAGGAGCAGGGGTAGTCTAAAATAGCGCCATGGGGGAGGGTAACAAGCAACCTGGGTGGCAAGGAGGGCACAGAGGGCAGCTGCACCTGTAGTGAGGTCCAGGAAGTAGGTGCTCTGGGTGCCGCTAGGCAGGACGACATTGAGCTGGTAGCGGGCCCCGACCTGGCTGACCAGGGCCTCAGATAGGAAGGGCTGGAGAGCAGTCAGCAAGCCCTCGGCCACAGGCTGCTTCGGGCTGGGCCCAGCACCGACGTGAGCGACAGGGGGCTCAACTTCGTTCACCATTTCCAAGGTGTCCGCTGGGGGTGGCCAACAGGGTTGGGGAGGGAGGCAGGGAGAAAGCGGTCAGTATCACTCACTGTGGCCTCTGTGCCTTTTGCAGCAGTTTTCTCTTACATCCCCTTCAGGCCTCTGTTCAACCTCCTCCTCTGCTAAAATGCTGCCCCTGAATTTTCAGCCTAAACCCCCAACGCTGTTTAAGCTACTCCAGCTTCAGATGTAAAACTCTTTCCAGCCACCCTTCTGGTGCTGTTGCCTCCTCCCACGGAGGCTGCTGAAGGCCTCTGTACACTCACAGACACCTGGACTCTTCTCACTGCCTTAGCTCTAGAATCAGAGTGGGCTGAACGCCTGGGCTGTGCACTGAACAGCAGTGCTTGGTTAACGGAGCAAGTAGCAAAGTCTGCGCTGGACACCAAGTGGGTGAGCACCTCCACCCTCCTCCCCGAGGCTCCTCACCTGGCCCTGGAGATGGGGCACCTCCTGCCAGGAACTGGAGGGCCAGCTGCTGGAGGGTGCTGTCCAGGCTGGGCCCAGCTGGGCTGTCCTGGGGCGGTTGGAGCACGGCCTCCACTGCCAGCTCCACGCGGTCCACCTCCAGCCCCCAGGCCCTGGTCACGTCATTGATCTCTAGCTGGAGGACAGTGTGGGGAGAAATGGAATTCATTCAACAAACCTTTCCTGAACAACTTTTTTGGGTAGGCCAGTATGACCACGCGTGGCCACAGAGACACCACACTCGCCCTTGAGAATTTCCCGGCCAGGAACGCAGGCAGAGAGCAATTACCACACAGCTATGGTAAGTGCCAAGGCAGGAGGGAGGGCGGTAGGGAGCCCCAGCAGAGGGGGGTGAAGCCAGCAGGAGGAAGGATTCTCCAGGTGGAGGAGGACCCTTCCAGGCAATGGGACCAGCATGTGCGAAAGCCTGGACAGGAGAACCTGGAATATTCAAGGAGCTGGGAGTAAGCAGAGTTCCACTTAGCGGGATCCTCAGGTGTGGGCTGGGGACTGGAGACAGCTGAGGGGTCAGAGGCGGGTTGCTCCTGCTCGCTTGGATTCATTCCAAGGCAACAAGGAGCCCCAGCAGGGAGTTTACGCAGGGAGGTGACGGAGCAGACTTGCTTTCTGGAAAGATCCTGCTGGCTGCTGTGTGGACACTGACTTGGAGGGGCGGAGGGTGGAGGCACGGAGACCAAGACATCGTTTCAAACTGCAGCCGAGACATGACACGGATCTGGTGTGGGACAGAGGGCGGGCTGTGAAGCCCAGATGCGCCGAGGGAGACACAACTCTGCCAACCGTACCGAGCTCCAGCAAGACGCTAGAGAAGCACGACCACGGGCCCAGCGCTGCCTGGATGTGCGACATGGGAGGGCCGTGGCGGGGGAGGAGTCGGGCTTCTGGCGTGGGGTCCTGAATGGGCGTGAGAGTGGCATTCGCCTAGAGAGCACACACAGCGGGTGGGAGGAGAGGAATGATGTTTTTTTAAATGCTGTAAGCTTGAGGTTCTATGGGACAGTAGGCAGCTGGAGAAATGGGCCCAGGGTGCAGCAGCAGATGTTGTGAATAAGCGGTGTCCAGAGGTAGCAGGAACCCCCAGGGGGATGAGCTCTCCCAGGAGGTCACAGATGAGGTCACAGAGTGGAGGAGGAGGACGCAGAGGTGGCTGGGCTGCCATGAGCTGAAGTAAGGGAGGGGCTGAGAACCGAGAAGTGCCCACTGGGCTGGCAGGTAGGAGGTCCCATGATGTTGGCCAGCGCTGCCTCCGGAGCGTGAGAAACCCGGACTAAGTGGGGTGTGGGATGGCAGCCTCGCAGAAGGAAAGTGGAGAGGGGGTGGGAGCAGACTGGGGCAAAGGGAGGCACGTTTCTACGCAGAGAGGAGAGGAAAGAGAGAGGGTGAACAGAGGGAGGGAGGGTGTCCTGCGAGAGGAAGGGGACCCAGAGCACTGCAGGGACAGGCCTCAGAGGGAGGAAGCATGCAGGAAACGAGGCGGAAGAACAGCACAGGAGTCGATGGGTTTGAAGGGGGGACGCTGGAGGAGGCTGAAAGAGTCCTTCCTCCTGTGCTGCACAGCGACGGGGTGGGGGCTGGAGGAGGGCAGCGAAGGGGTGCGTGGTGGCTAAGGAGGGTCCAGCAGGTGAGAGGTGGGGCGTCTGCTGTCCCTCCGGATAAAGAGTAGGCGAAAAGGAGAGTAAGAATGAGAAACGTGCTCTTGAATGAGGCTTTGAGGGCGGTGCGCTGGATTTCCCGAGCTTTTTTTCCAACCGCAGGCACCGACCCCGCTCCACCAGGCGCCGGCTCGGTCTGGGCAAGGGCCCTAAATCACTTACACGTCCTGCTGTGAGACTGACTCCCCCAAACCGCCTCTCTCCCACCAAAGCACTGTGCAACAAGGCCAAGATCGATTCTCTCTTCCTAAAGGTGAACGAATATGGGGTGTGGTTTTATGACAAATACCGTTATCCATTTGTTACCTGAGTTGTGCTACACTGAACACCGGATTGCAGGGGGGTGGAGGGGAGGCAGGGGAAGGCCAGGCGGTCTGGCTGTGGCTCCGCTCTGCCCCTGATCATGGTCAAATTATTTCTGAGGCCTCCCCTTCATCCCCTTGGTGGTGGGGGGCCCATGACGGGGGACCCTGGAGGGCCAGGGAAGGAGGCTGGCAAGTTTCCTCCCTCCAAAATAAAACAGTGATACCAGCCCTCTTACAGCAACAACGTGAAGCTGAGACGCACTGGGGCAGACAAAAGGATTTCGTAAACCATAAAATGCTATTCCACGACAGCTATTGTTAGGATCACAAATAGTATTTTCGCAGGAATCTCATCTAGCCGGCTGCTCGCCAGTTTGCTTCCTGAAGGGATCAGGCCTCCAGGACCTGCGTTTATCCCACTCCCTCTCGGGCCTCTACCCCAATTCCCCTGGGGAAAGCAGAGCTGAGGGCAGTGAGGGAACTTCAGCCACGTTCCCCCGTCAGGACACAGGAGGAAGCACAAGCTCAGGTGGCTGCAAGGACACGCTGCCACGTGTTTTTATTTCCGCCCCATCTTGTAGCAGAGGGATTTAAGGTGAATTCATGTAGATAATTTCCCATACTCATGGAGAAGAGGCAGGAAAAAGATCCAAGTGTCCTCATGTCCCTTTGTTCTGTTCCAAAAAGGAAACCAAAACCGTAAGAATGCACATGCTGCGCCGCAGGCGTGGAATTCCCCAGAGGGTGGCTGGGCTGGGCGGGTCCGTTTCCTTCACCCACCTGCCTACCCAGTGAATCAGATCTGGAACGGGGACTGCAAGGCCCAGTGCCATCGTGGTGGAGCAGTGAAGGGTACAACCTCAGCAGCCACCGGCAGGGCCCCAAGCATTTGTGCTGGGGCCACTTCCCCTTCTCAGGGAACTTTTGCCCAGGATTGCTATGGTCTGTGCCCACCTTCTGTTCCTCAACTCGTAGCCCCACCCAGACACTGGCTCTTCAAAGGTGGTTACACTCTTGGGACACAGAGTACCCTGAGGCTGAGAGGGCTGTGAGGCTTTGCTCACAGTGACTGCAGGTGCGCGTTGCCTACCAGGAGCTGGTCACTGATCTTGAGCTTCTCCATCTGGATCTCCCGCAGCGGCCTCTTGAGCAGGGCCTTGGTCATGGCGTTCTGGGCTGTCATGCGCGTGGCTGTGTTTAGGTCCTTCACAGTCATCACCGACAGCACCGGGTCCCAGATACGAAACTGGACATCGGCCCCCACGGACAGCACAGCCCCATCCTTGGAGGCCAACTGTGGGGGAGGCCATGAGAGAGGAGACACTCAAGGGCCTGGGGCTGCAGGGAGGTCAGGTCCACTGGGGCCACCCAGCATGACCCACCCACCTGACGGCTAGCTCCTCAAGGGCAAAATGGTGTCCCCAAATATGTGGGGTTAGGGGTAAGGTACAAGGACATCCTTCTAGCCTCCCTCCATCTTCTGTTCTCTTCCCCCCCTCCCCTCCAGGGGCCAAGGTTTTGGCACCCACAATACACTCTGCACAAGCCCCCACTTCCTCTGTCCAGAGCAGCTGAGAAGCCCCTCACCTTGCAGGGAGGGACACTGAAGGCTCGTGTCCTCAGATCTACCCTCTGAAAGGAGTCAATGAAGGGAAGGAGCAGAACCATGCCAGGGCCCTGGGGCGTGCGGATCCGGCCCAGGCGGAACACGATCATCCGCTCGTAGGTGGGCACGATCTGTCCACAGTGGCAAGGGAAAGGGTTGAACATGGTCAGCTGGCTGGCAATGACGTTTGCCCAGGCCCCTTCCTCCCTTCTCCTCCCCTCGCCTTGGTCACAGTCAGGTATCCTTACTTCTGTTTTTAGATGAGAAAACCAAGGCTCAGAAAGGTTAGTCGACTTGCTCAAAAATCACAACCCCTAAATGAAATAAGCAAAGTTTGAAACCAGTTCGAAGACCAGTAACTCCAAAGGCCATGCATCTCAACCACCATACTGCACTGACTTGATCCTTAGAGAGCCTTCACCTCTGCGGTCTGAGCTAGACATGACTCACGCCAGGAAACTGTTTGCCCATGGATTAGTTAGGGGAAAAGGCTGGGCTACTCTAATAACCATCCCCCCAGGCAAAGGACTTTGCCATCCATCTTCAGGTCCTTGGAGCCCTTAGAGAAGCAGTTATGTCCCAGTTAAGAAATGAAGGCCCAGAGAGGCAAAGCAAATTGCCCAAAGTCACACAGCATTTGTTTCTATGGCAGTTTTAGAACTAGGATCTAGGACCTTCTAAGGACTCCCTTCCAGACTACACCAAACCCAGAGGCTTTCTAGAGAAGCTGACTGTTGCCTAGGGCCACACAAAGGGCCGGGCCTGCCTGACCTTCCACCTTCACCCCAGGTTTTAGGTACGATGCTGAACCATAGCTCTAGTATTCATCCTTTTCCCGACTGCACCATCCCATGTTGAAAACCAGGCCTGAATTCCTATTATGCATTAAATCCTGCTGGGCCAGACTGGGTGTTTTCATTTCTAATTTAGCCTAATCCAAAGGGAGGATGATTTGGCAAAGATTTCTGTGCGCACCTTAAAGCCAGTGTCCAGATCCCAGAAATTGGGAATTTAGGTAGACTTGTTTCTACCCCATACTGGCTCCCAGTATGACCCTGGACAAGTGTGAGCCTCAGTTTCCTCATCTGAAAGATGGGAATGAACAATCCCTGCCTAGCCCATTTCACAGAGGTGTCATAATACAGTGTTTAGGGAAAGTGGGGCAGAGGACAGGGAAATTCATTCATCAATGCCAAAGCTCTCAGTGTGGCCCAACCACCCTGGGGCCTGACCCTGCCAGCCTTACCTTCAAGGCAAACCAGCCGGAAATTGGGAAGGTGACCAACAGCAGCAAGAACCCCAGGAAACTGATGAAGCCATGGCAGAGGCAGGAGGGCCAGCTCTGGGGTACATCTGGGGGCAAGAGAAAAGAGCAGTCAAGGAAGACCAACTGGGCTGGCAGAAAAGCTGCAAGTAGAGTGAACTTGGTCAAGTGCACCTTTCGCCCACCTTGCCCTTTAGAGGCTCCCTCCTTCTCAGGGCTCTCAATGTGGCCCCTTACCCAACACCCCCTTATCTTTGGGCAGATTCTAGTTGGAGATTGTTCCCTCCTCCCATACATCAACACTAATCTGTCCCAAGTCCAACAACCCTCACAAGGCCTCGCTGTCTGCTAGGCAACAGCCATTGAATCTGAGAATCCAATCCGTGTGATGCTCTCCTCACTGGACTGAGCAGGGGTCAGTCCCCTCATCTAATTTATATTGCCCACCCATGCCTGGCACACACCCAGGAGCACCTGGGCATCTGTAAAAGCGCTGGGGTGAACTGAATGCTGATGGCATAACACGTTCCTCCTCTACCATCAGCCCAGAAGCTGCTTGCAAGGGGTCCTTACAGAGACGCCTTGGCCCACAGGGATACAGCATTAATGGCTCATCATAGGAGCCACAGATGTTTTCTATCCCTCACCACATTTTAATGCCTTACGGACCATTAAAAATGCATATTTCAATTCAGCAACTTGTTGGGGAGGGGGGCCTAGGGAGATGAGGCTCATCCAAGCCAAAGGTCCAGACCCTGGAGAACCAGGAGCCAGGACAAGAGTGGAGCTGAGACAGCTCCAGAATCTGGGAGGAGGTTATTTGCTGCTTTCCTTCTCCTCCCAACCCTGGATAGGAAGCAGGAGCCTCTGCTCCATCCTTCCAGGAAGCCCATGACCTCTGGGCTCTCTAGGCCCCCAGGGCATCAAGGCTCCCACTTTCCGTCTGGCTCTGATCCATGGGGCTTCCATAGGAAAAGCATCCTTGGGTGGGGCAGCTGTCAGTACAGGAGGGCCAGGGAGGGATTGAATCCACCGAGGTTTGGTGGTCAGGCTGAAGAGTGTGGGATTTGGCCTGTGGGCCGAGAGAGCCAAGGGGTAGGACAGAACCAGGGCAGACACAACTGGCAGCTGAGAGCCTGCCGTTTTGGTGTACGTATCTGGGAGATGCCTTGTCCTCAGGAAACAGAGAGATGCTTGGTCCCAGGGCTTCTAGAGGTGCCCCCTAGGGTGAAGATTCTTCCATTTCTCTGTGGCAGGTGCCCTTAGAGAGGCTGGTGGCCTCCTCTGCCTAGACCTGGGTTTCTTTCTGTGAAAAATGGGAACTTGAAACCTCTGGCCAGGCCTGAAGGGCTGACAAGAGCCAAGAAGAAATGTGGTGGAGCAGGTTTTGGAGGATGGGAGCTACGCTGGCTCTGGGGCCACAGCCCCGTGACCCTAGGGAGGGTGGACCAGCGCTAGCACCCCAGTACCCGGTGAAGCCCCCTCACCACATCGTATCCTTTTCTCGGCCCCTCCGCTTAGGGTTGGAGGGCGCCAGGCCGGCCGACTCCTTAGAGGCCGAGAGTTCGAGCCTGGGGGTGCCGGCCGGTCCCCCCTGAGTCCGCCGTGCTGGGCGGCCACTCACCGGCCCCTGTCCCCACGCCGCCCCGCTCCGGGGACAAGCAGCCCTTCTGAGAGCCCAGAAAGCCGAAGCTCGACTGCTGGAAGCGGTCAAAATCTCCCAGGGGCAGCGCGCGGTACCCAGACCTGCCGAGCATGGCTCTTGACAGGGGACACGCCCCGCGCCCCTGCGCCGCGCCCGCCCTGACCAGCTGGCCTTCGCACCGCCCCGCCCCTGCTGGCCGCGGCTTCCGGCTTCACTTGCGCGGCCGCCGGCGGCCGGGGCGCGGGAGGAGAAGGCCGTCCCCAGCCCGCTCCGCCGTCGCACAGCGTCCCCTGTGATGGGAGGACCGAACTGCGGCCCTGGCAGGGGGGCGTGGTCTCCGTTCCCGGGAGCGCCCAGGGGTCATCGCCGCCTCCTCCCTGCTCCTACTTGGCCTTAGAAAAGCGGGAAGGGTTCCTGCCTCTAGTGGCCTAAAAAAAAAAAAGGAGAAAAAATTTAAAATTTAAAGAATAAAAATAATAATAAAAAAAAAGAAAAGCGGGAGGGGAAGCTGGGCTTCTTAAGAGGAATGTCTCCAGAATCAAGGAAATGCTGCCATCAGCCTTCTTAGCCCTGCCTCTCTAAGCGCACACCCTGGAGGGGGCGTGCCTTATCTAGACTTCGGGTTTCTCCAGGGCGTGGTCCGCAAGTTACTCCTCTTTGTGTCCCCCACAACTCAGCAAGCAGGGCCCAGCACAAAGCAAGTCTCAGTGCTTATTTGCTGAATGATGACAGCCAGGTCACTGCAGTCAAGGTGGAGCAGGACGGCCAGGACTCTGGCGCAAAAAAAGAAATTTCATGTGCAAACCTCAGGGAGCATGGCAGAGTGAGGAGGAAGGGCATGGCACACAGCTACAGGAGGGCGGGGGCCCCAGATCATCACAGCGGTGGGTCCCTCAGTCCTGCAGGTCCAGAAACGGCCTGCCCCTTGATCCAGGTACCCAGAGATAACTTGCCTCTCCATGGCTTGAGAAAACCCAAATGTAAATCGTGAATTTACTCTGAGAATTGTTAAATTCCAGCAGGAAGTTGGGGCAGGCTGTGAGCAGGCTGCCTTCCAAAGCAAGCAAAGAAACTAATAAAGCTTTCCCAGTGCTGCCTTCTCAGCCAGCCCCCTCAGCCCAGCCCCCTATACTGCCACGGCCCACTTCCGGTCCCTTCTGCAGGTGGCTCCCACCATATTTGGCTTTTCTTACTTTGGTGGACTGATTCTAAAGGCCTGGGGTACTGACCAGGCTGCAGAGTAGGGCAGGTTCCTGAGGCCTCTCACAGTCCCTGGGAAGTTGGGTCTCCCCCAACCCCTGCGCCTCTACCCACCCACCCCAACTATAAGCTTTACAAAGGCAAGGCCCTGTCACCATCCCTTCTAATCTAAGTTCGAACAGAGCACATAATGGGTACACAGGGGCCAGCACAGTGGTTGGGATGGTTTGAAGTTTAAAGCTCGGGCACTGGCCCAGTAAGGCCCCCTGGAGCTGGGCCCCTTTTCTCTGAACAGCTGGGGGTCTGGTATGCTTTGCCATTGGCCAAGAAGACCTACTTTGCTCTCCCCTCACCTCTTCAGGCCTGCTTGCCAGCTCCCCCTCCCTCCCTGCCTCCTCGGAGGCACCAGTCTTTCCAGCTGCCACTCAAGGTATCGTCCTGTTCCTTCAACTCCAGTCAGTGTCCTCCCAGTGTCTCTGACTCGGGTCCCTCCTCTGCATCCTAGACCAAGCCACCTGCTCCTAGGTTGTCAGAGTGATTGTCCCAACATGCACAGCTGATCATGTTGTTCCCTGGTTCCAAACCCTTCACCCACTCCATCACCCACAGAACTGGTCCCAGCTCACCCCTTAGCCATAATTTCTGACGAGTCTCCTCTTAAATATGAAAATGGCCAAACTTAGTTCCTGATCAGGCTCTCTTGTTTCAAACCTCCATGCCTTTTGCAAGTGTCCCCCACACATTCGGGAATCCCTGAATCCCTGGTGAATTCCCACAGCTCCTTCAAGTCCCAGCTGAGGGATCTACTTTCCAGAAAATCTCCGTTTGGGGGGTTCTCGGAAAGCAGAGGCCGCGTGTGGTTCATCCCTGTGTGCCCGGCTGCCAGCTGGAGGTGGCACAAAGCTGTGCCAGAGTGAGCTGAACGAGCGGATCAAAGCCGGGCTCCCTCCCGGCCAGCTCTGCCTCCGTCCTCGCACCAGGGTGGGCTGCACGCCTGCTCCTCTCCTGTTCCTCCTCCGGGCTCCAGGCGGGTTTTGCCCCGGGAACCGCCCCCTGCTCGGGTCTCACTTCCTCTCGGGAGGCGGGCCCCGGGCCGGCACCGCCCCTTTCCGAAGCCCGTGGGGCTCAGCCATCTGGCTCACGCCTCCAGTTCAGCTTTTCCTTGTGTCCTCCGGTATCAAAACAGAATCGAAACTACGCTGGAGTCCATGGAGCAGGAGCCCGCTCCAGCCCGGTCTCCGCGGCCCCGGCAGCACCCCGCCCTGTCCCACACGCCCACCATGCCTCCCCCGGAGACCCCCGCAGAAGGCCCGCAGTCCAGCCACAGCCACAGCCCTGCAGAGGTACTATTCAGTTCGGGGATGATGGGGTTAGGCTTCGTGGGTTTGCTGTGGTAGGGGAAGGGGTGAGAAGAGAGAGGGTCTAATGGGCGACTTGGTCAAGTACCTTAAAGAGTGACACAAAGAGGCAAGAGCAGACACCAGACGCTCTTGTCTGGGACAGGGGTAGGGAGGGTAGGATGAGGTAGAAAAGGAAACCAAGATGAGTTGCAGGGGGCCTCTCTGGGTTGCGGCTCTCCACTGAGCGGTTGGGTCAGATGCCGGGGTCAGTGGCAGCGGGACAGGGCTCCCCTGCCCACTCCGGACCTTGCCTCTTGGCTCCTGCCCCAGACGAAGGGCCACAAATTGGAGAGAACGGAGGTTGTAGCCTTGTTGTACTGGCCTGGACCCAGGGGAATGCCCCGGGCATGGCAAAACTAAAACCCAAGTTCCCAGATCAGAGGTGGGAAACTGGCCAAGGCCTCCCGGCTCGTGTGATTTCTCAGAAATCCTCTTGGAATGCTCTTCCTGCCTCCTCCCGCCGCCATCCCGCCCCGAACGGACTACTTAGGTCTGGCTCTGTGTCCTTCCAGCCCCTTCAAGAAAGCACAAATAACACTATAGTACAGTAACTTTTATTATTAGCATTATTATAATTAAGAATAATATTACTTAACAATACTAGTTAACATTTTTGAGCACTTCCTATGTGCCAAGTACTGTATTAAGCGCCCTCTTTTTGCTTTTTTTTTTATTGTGGTAAAATATATGTAATGTAAAAGTTACCATGCTAACTATTTCTAAGTGCACAATTCAGTGGCAGTAAGTACATTCGCAGTGTTGTGTAACCGTCACTGCCAGCTATTTCCATAACTTTTTCAACATCTCAGAAACTCTGTACCCTTTAGGCTACAGGGGAGGAAAAATGGCTTCTGTCCTAGATTCCTTGGCTGGACTATGAATTAAATTGACTAAGACAGATTAACAGGGGAAAACCCATATTTAATTATATACATACACTTGGGAGTCCCACAAAATGTGAAACTGAGAAGAGTCAGGTGGTTGAAACCTAGACAGCCTCCTGAGCTGCAGAAAGGAACCGAGGCAGGGGGCTGCTGGGGGTGGTGGAGACGGTTGTGAGAGGGCTGGGGAGCAAATGTGTGGTGAGTAACAGTTGTCTCCCTGTGCAGATAAAACGTTCTCAGGTAATAAAAGTTGTCTTGGAGTAGCTCTCTTCTGATGCAGATACTTTTACTAATGTAGATTTCCTTTATAGATGTAAATTTCTTTTTTAGAAAAGGACAGCTTTTCAGCACTATTCCTGGGCCTGCAGTTTCTCAGAATAACCAGCTCAAAATATGCCAAAGAAGGATATTTTTGGGGGTGGCATATTCTGGTCTCCTACAGTCATATTTTGGAGTGGTGTGTCCTGAGTCCCAACAAAGCAATAGTTCCTCACTTCCCTCTTCCCCTAGCCCTTGGTAACTTCTAATCTACCTTCTATTTCTAAGAACTTGCTTTTTGGATACTTCATTTAAGTGGAATCATACAGTATTTCTTTCACTTAGCATAATGTCTTCAAGGTCCATCCTTGTCACATATATAAGAATTTGATTCCTTTTTAATGCTCGATAATGTTCAATTATATGGGTAGACCACGTTTTGTTTATTCATCTGTGGATGCTTGGATTATTTCCACCTTTTGGCTATTGTGAGTAGTGCTCCCATGAGCACTCGTGTACAAGCATCTGTTTGGGTCCTTGTTTTCAGATCTTTTGGGTTTATATCTAGGAGGGAAATTGCTGGGTGATATGGTAGATTTATGTTTAACTCTTTGAGGAACCCCCAAACTGTGTTAAGCACTTTATATGAGGTTAGTATTTAGTGTATCTACCTTCCACACTGAGTTCCTTGAAGGCAGGATGTATCCTACACATTTCTGTTTGTCAGAGGCTAGTACTGTGCCTGGCGGGAAGTAGGTGGTCACTAAATTGTGCTCTAAGGCCTGAGTAAATGGGGGCATTGAGGTGCTGATAAGCCAGGGTTTTGCATCATCCAGTGGCAGGAATGGAATATGAGGTCTCACTCTAGCCTTCAGCCATAGGGGTGGATAGCCGGTGGGTGGGGACTCCTGGGACTTCTCTAGGCCTCACCCCAGTCTCTGGTCTCCCAGCAATCCACGGAGGAGGTGGAGGAGGAGTTCCAGTTCCTGCGCTGCCAGCGCTGCAAGGCGGAAGCCAAGTGCCCCAAGCTGCTGCCTTGCCTGCACACGCTGTGCTCTGGATGCCTGGAGGCGCCTGCCGAGCAGTGCCCCATCTGCCAGGAGCCCTGGCCCGCGGGCTCTGACTTGCTGCCCCTGGACAACGTCTTTTTCGAGAGTCTGCAGCGGCGCTTGTCGGTGTACCGGCAGGTCATGGACGCGAGGGCAGTTTGCCTCCGCTGCGAAGTGTTGGCGGACTTCTGGTGCTTTGAGTGCGAGCAGCTCCTCTGTGCCAAGTGCTTCGAGGCGCACCAGTGGTTCCTCAAGCACGAGGCCCGGCCCCTGGCTGAGCTGCGCAGCAAGTCGGTGCATGAGTTCCTGGATGGCACGCGCAAGTCCAACAACATCTTCTGCTCCAACCCCAACCACCGCTCCCCTACGCTGACCAGGTGAGAAGACCGGCGCGGTGTAGGGTGGCGGCACAGGGTGGGGTGGCGCATCCTGAGAGCCAGGTAGAGTCACAACTGGGGACAGGGAGCTTCTAGGGCCTTACAGCTCAAAATGTGGTTTGCATACATACAACATCTGTAGAGATGACCACACTTTGCACTACTTAGTCCCCACCCAGGTGGATAGTAATACTTTCCAATTTCCCCGTGTAATAAATAATGCTGCAGAATCATCTTTGCACCTTATCCAGTAATTTCTTTAGGCTATATGTTTAGAAGTGCTATTGCTGGGTGAGGGGGTATGAAAATTCTACATTTGATACATGTTACCAAATTGCCCTTTAGAAAGTCTTAGAGTAGAATTTTCTGTAAGCCCCAAGGGAATCTCAGTAAGGCTGGATTCTAGGATCAGATGCAGGTAGTTTTATTAATAATTTCTATCTGAAAAGTCGAAGCTGTAACATCCGGTAGTGCTATCTGCAAATGTATGAAAAAAAATCAAATCCAGTTATAATTATTTTTATTAAACAGATTTTAATTCAGTTTTTAAATAGATAATATATTCATATCGTTCACAGAATTTGTAAGGAGAGAGAGAGAGTGAGAGCAGAATCTTCTGTCCATTCCCATCTGCGTAATCCCCACCACTTCTCCCATCCACAGATAACCATTGTTACTAGTTTTGATTTTGTCACAGAACTTCTTTTTTAATATATACCCACATAGGAGTAGTCCTGTAAGGGCTGCTGGGGGTGGTGGAGACGGTTGTGAGAGGGCTGGGGAGGAAATGTGTGGTGAGTAACAGTTGTCTCCCTGTGCAGATAAAATGTTCTCAGGTAATAAAAGTTGTCTTGGAGCAGCTCTCTTCTGCCCTTTTCCCTTCTTTTAGCATAACTATGTGAAGTTTTGACCACCCAGAAATAGACTGCTTGTATGAAGTTCTTCCGTGTACTGCTTCCTAGGGATCCACTTGCAAAGCCAGTGTGTTCTTCACTGGTTCCTGCCACAACTCGGAGCTACATACCTGCTAAACTACATACGTGCTAAACCGAGTGTGGCTCCTTTCCTGCTTCCGGATCTATTCCCCCACTGCCAGATAAGCTTTCCCCTCAGATTCCTCAACAGCTGATGTTACTCATTTAATTTGCATTTCTTTGCTTATTGTTTAAGTTGAGTGGCCGTTGTGTTTCATTTGTGAATTGCCAGTTTAGGTCCTTTGCCTGGTTCCCTCGCTTTGAGGAATTAGTATCTTTATTTGTGAGAGCCTGTTACAGTGCATATGTTCTCCTTCCCCATCCCATGTTGACGGTTTGTCGTTTCACTTAGTACGTGGCATCGTGTTTAAAAGAAGTCTTTATTTTATGTAGTCAAATCCACCAATCTTCTTCTTTATGGTGTCTGGCTTCGATGCATCCCAGGAGAGCTTTTTCCATGCCAAGATTAAAAATATTCTTTTTCGTATTCTATTTTAATAATTGTTTTGTTTTTATAATTAAATCTTTAATTTGTATAAAATTTATTTTTGTACATGGTATAAGAGAGGAATCTGCACTTTATTTTTCTCTCCAAATGGAAATCCAGTGCTGTCAGTAGCATGTATCGGATAGTCCACTCTGTGCCCTTTTTGCCGTGCACTAAACGCCCATGTGGTCATTAGTGTGTCCATAAATCTTGGTTCCGTGCCAATGATCTGACTATTCCCACTCTAATCCTCACTGCTCTAGGATTTCTGCAGCTTTTCCCCATTCTTCTTCAAAAATAATTTTGCTTTTCTTTTGCTCTTACAACTTATGCAGTTTCAAAACTTATATATTCATTGGGATTTTTGATTGAAATTACATTAAATGTAGGGAGGTTTTATACCTTTATTCACATATATTTTGAACTCACAAATTTATAACATTTAATAATATTGTGAATGGAATCCTTTTATATTATAATTTCTAACTGGTTAAATTAGTATTCACTAATGCTTTTAATTTATGTGTCTTAATATTATATTAAGCCATCTTTATTGAACTCTTATTCTAGTAAGTTTTTCAGGTGATTTGTTTGGATTTTCTAGGTAAACAATCATATCATCTAAAAATTGTGGGATTTTTTTCTTTCCAGTATTTGTACATATTACCACTTTTTATAGCTTCATTTCATTGTCTAGACCCACCAAAACAATATTGAATAATAGTAGTTAGAAAAGGCAACTTTATTTTGTTCCTATCTTTTTATTTTATTTTATTTTATTTTATTTTATTTATTTATTTTTTTGAGACAGAGTCTGGCTCTGTTGCTTGCCCAGGCTAGAGTGCCGTGGCGTCAGCCTAGCTCACAGCAACCTCAAACTCCTGGGCTCAAGCTATCCTCCTGCCTCAGCCTCCCGAGTAGCTGGGACTACAGACATGTGCCACCATGCCCGGCTAATTTTTTCTATATATATATTTTTAGTTGTCCAGATAATTTCTATTTTTAGTAGAGATGGGGTCTCACTCTTGCTCAGGCTGGTCTCGAACTCCTGACCTTGAGTGATCCACCCGCCTCGGCCTCCCAGAGTGCTAGGATTACAGATGTGAGCCACCGTGCCCGGCCCTATCTTTTTATTTAAAAAGAATTTTTTTTTTTTAAATAGGGGAGGCACAGCCTTCAGTACAAGTGAAAGTATGCTTTCCCAATTCCTGTCTTTAATGAGAAAGTGTCTTATGTTTTATTGTTAAGTATGATGTTTATTGTTGACTTCCTTAGGTAATTTTTAAATATCACATTAAGAAAAGAAAGTTACTTCACATTCCTGGTTTACTAATAGTTTTGTTGTTGTTATTATTTTGTTTTATTTTTAACTCAGAAATAGGTGTCTTTTTGGACTTTATGAAGGTGTCCTTTCACCTTTTGGCATGACGAATTAAATCAGTGTGTTTCTTTATGTTGAACCATTCTTGTTTCCAGGAGGAAAAACCCTATTTGCTCATGATATGCTATTATCTTAATTTATAGCTAGGTTTCATCTAGTAATATTTTATTTATGCTATTATCTATATTCATAAATGTAATCAATTTTTGTATGAATGTGTGTGATTTCTTCATCAGGTTTTCTTACCCATTTTACACTAATCTCTTTTAATGAATTTGTAAGTTTTCATCCTTTGAACGTGGTAATACAGTCGTCCTTCAGTGTCTGTGGGGGAACAGTTCCGGGATCCCCCACAGATACCAAAATCCACAGAGGCTCAAGTCCCTGATGGGAAAATGGTGCAGTATTTGCATATAACCATCCTCCCATACACTTTAAATCATCTCTAGGTCACTTACAATAACCTCATACAATGGAAATGCTATATAAAGAGTTGTTATAGTGTACTTTTAAATTTGTGTTATTTTTATTGTTATACTGTTATTTTTTTTTTTTTCCGTCAATTTTTTTTATTTTTTTTTGAGACAGAGTCTCACTCTGTTGCCCGGACTAAAGTGCTGTGGCGTCAGCCTAGCTCACAGCAACCTCAAACTCCTGGGCTCAAGTGATCCTCCTGCCTCAGCCTCCCGAGTAGCTGGGACTACAGGCACGTGCTACCATGCTCGGCTAATTTTTTCTATATATTTTTCGCTGTCCAATTAATTTCTTTCTATTTTTGGTAGAGATGAGGTCTCGCTCTTGCTCAGGCTGGTCTCAAACTCCTGAGCTCAAACAATCCGCCCGCCTCGGCCTCCCAGAGTGCTAGGATTACAGGCGTGAGCCACCGCGCCCGGCCTTTTTTCACCAGTATTTTGATCCTTGGTTGAATTCGTGCAGATCCTGAGGGCTGACTGTGTTTTTAAATTGTTTACCATAGTGTCTGGCACATATCAAGTACTCAGTAAACGTTAAAATCCTATTATAGTCTCTCCGTTCTAGAACAGTTTAAAGAGCATAAGGAACAGAGGCTCATAAAAGTTTTTTGAAAAACTATCTGGGGACAGTTGCCTTTTTTGAAGAGTAGATTTTTGAGAACAATTCCCATGTTTGCCATGGTATTGATCTGTATTGGATCTTGAGTCAGATTTTCTGGAAGATTTTTTAGTTCATCCTGAGTTGTCTTTCATAATTTAAAAATTTCCTCTACATCTGTAATTATACCCACTTTCTTGTTTCTAGTGTTGTATATTTTAAATGGTCTTTTCAAAGTACTAGATCAGCTTTTAGTCTCTCCTTAGATTTCTTACTGATATTAATATTTTCCTTCTTTCTAATTAATCATTTTGTTTTTCTAATTTTTCTAATTTTTGTCATTGTTCATTAGCTTCTTTTTTTTTTTTTATTTCAGTATATTATGGGGGTACAGATGTTTAGGTTACGTATGTTGCCCTTCCCCCCGCCAAATCCGAGTTTCAAATATGTCCATTCTTCGGGTGGTGCGCATTGCACTTTGTGTATGCATATACCTGTCCCCTACACCCCCCCCCCCCCCCTGCTCGAAATATTTGCTCCCGGGGGCGGGGGGGGGCCGCGCCCCAAAGGGCAACATACGTAACCTAAACATCTGTACCCCCATAATATGCTGAAATAATAAAAAAAAAAAAACAAGCACTACATGTTCTCACTAACAAGCGAGA
>CAUYRB010018152.1:0-14197 GCA_963574695.1 Propithecus perrieri | reverse complement strand
GCTCACGCCTGTAATCCTAGCACTCTGGGAGGCCAAGGCAGGCGGATTGTTTGAGCTCAGGAGTTCGAAACCAGCCTGAGCAAGAGCGAGACCCTGTCTCTACTAAAAATAGAAAGAAATTAATTGGACAACTAAAAATATACAGGAAAAAAAAAAAAAAACTAGCCGGGCATGGTGGCGCATGCCTGTAGTCCCAGCTACTCGGAAGGCTGAGGCAGGAGGATCGCTTGAGCCCAGGAGTTTGAGGTTGCTGTGAGCTAAGATGACGCCATGGCACTCTAGCCTGGGCAACACAGTGAGACTCTGTCTCAAAAAAAAAAAAAAAAACTTAAACAGGCTAGAGACTTGAAAAATACTATTGACCAACTTGACCTAAGTGACATTTGTAGAACACCCCACCAACAGCTTAAAAATGTGATACATTCATTAAGATCATGTGCTGGACCTTAAATCAAGTCTCAACAAATCTGAAAGTTTGAAATCATACTGCATATGTTCTCTGTCCACAATGGAATTAGAAATCAATAAGACATCTAGAAAAAAACCAGATATCTAGAAATTAACACATTTCTAACAAGTCAAAGAGGAAGCAAAGGAAATTAAAAGATATTTTGAACTGATTTATAAATAAAATAAAACCTTAAGATGTGTGGGATGCAGGTAAACCAGGGCTTAAAGGCTCAGAGGAAAATTATAGCTGTAAGTGTTTACTTTAGAAGAGAAGAAAGGTCTTAAGTCAACAGTCTAAGGTTCTATGTAATAGCTAGAACAAAGAGCAAAGCAAGCCCAAAGCAAGTGAATGTAAGAATTGATGAAATAGAGAAAATAGACAACAGAGAAATAAAGTTCAAAAGTTGGTTCCAATAAAAGATTAATGAAATTGATAAATCCTTAGCTATACTAATCAATAATGAGAATACAAATTACCAACCTCAGGAACAAAAGACATTAAAAGGGTAGGATAACATTATGAACTATATGACAATAAATGAAGAATTTTAGATTAAATGGACAGATTCCATGAAAAAATACAATTTATTAAAGCTGATATAAGAGGAAATAAGAAATCTAGAAATAAGAATGCCTATATCTATTAAAGAAATTGACTGTTTTAAAAATCCTTCCCACAAGACTCCAAACCTGGATGGTTTCATTAGTATGCTCTATCAAACATTTAAGAAAAATTAACATTAGTCTTATAATTAGTCTTATATAAACTTTCTGAAAATAGGGAATTTTATGTCAGCATTTCCTTAATACCATCAGACAGATATAAGAGTGCTACAGACTAATATTGCACATGAACATACATGCAAAAATTCTCAGCAAAATACCTCAATACATTTTTAACAAGTGGGGTTTACGCCTAGAATATAATGTTGGTTTAAGACTTTAATATCAATACAATTCCCATATTAATAAAGGGAGGGAAATCACATGATTGTTTCAATAAATGCAGAAAAAGTATTTGACAAAATAACACCTATACATGACACTCTCAGCATACTAGAAATAGACGAATTCTCAATATGATGAAAGGTCTCAACAAAACACATATAGCTATTATCATACTCAATGAGATGCTGAAGGCCTTCCCCTTACAAGCAGTAACAAAGCAAGAACATCCTCTCGCCATTTCTATTCAACAGTGTGTACTAGAAATTGCCACTGCAACAGGGCAAGAAAAAGAAAAACCATAGTGATTAGAAAAGAAGTCAAACTTTCTCTATTAGTAGATGACACTGTTTTTGGAGAAAATTTTAAACAATCTATAAATCAATCACCAGAACTAATGAATTTAGTAAGGTCACAGGATATATGGTAAACATTAAAAAACAAATCCTAGTTGAGAAATTGAAATTTAAAAATCAATACCGTTAACAATAGATTTCTAGCCTCCCCAGCATTAGGTGTGGACTGTGACCAAGCTCTGGTCAATGGAACACAAGTAAAGATGATCTGCTCTGTTCTGGGCATGGCCCAGAAAACCCTCTCAGATGTAATCCTCGGTCTCCGCTTCCTGATCATTACAGGAAACCTTGGAGTCTCGGCAGCCTTGGTGTGAAGGTGGCAGAGCTACAAGATAGGTGCCTGGGTCCCCAAAGCACTTCTTTCAGAGAGCAATGCCTGCTACCATAAATAACCATTTTGATATTCCTAATATAAATTTATTATGTCTGTTCCATTAGCTAACATTACCTTAACTGAGATAGTGACCATTCCTAGGGGATCAGATAAAGGAAATGTGGTAGATAAACACTAGAACAGCGTGCTGCAGTTAAATGCCATGAATAAGAGGAATCCATGGTTGTATATACACTTAAACAAGCATGAGTGGAGACAAAGAATGAAATCTAGAACTTGGAACCATGGATGTAAATGGGAGTATATTCCACTGTACATTGAAGAATTCATACATACCTAAGGACACATTAAATGCATTAAAATGGCTGGGGTGGAACGGAAGTGGATTTTAGGGACAATGTGGAAAACGTGGCTATGAAATGATACTCAGCAACTTTAAAGAGACAACAGGTTGAAAGCCGTACTCTGAAAGTCAATGCTATTAGAAGGATAAGTGGGACTAGCATACAAAGACAATGTCAAGGATTCTAGACATTGTTTAATGGGAAGTCCAACGTCACAGTTTGCTTTACACAAATAGCAAATAAAATGTTTAGTTAAGGAAAGCACTTCATTATAGCTTTGCAAAATTGGCTGATGTATGTTTTCTGATAGATACAAAAATATCATAAGTCATAATAGAGCTTGTTCATGTGTTCCAAAGGTTGCTGGGAACAGCACTCTGATAACCCAGGTGCTATTTATGGGAGCTTCAAAACAGAAACTTACAGATTACTCAGAATTGAGATTTTTCCATTTAAATAAAAACTCTTTGCTATGGGTCTGTAAAGAAATTGCAAGGAGCCCTGAACATATATCACATGCAATGATTCATACCTGGCCTTTATTCTCTTCTGTACACAAACAACTTAGGACAGTAGGACATTTTCATCAGGCACGTATGAGAAGGAAGAGGATCTAACCACTTAGTAATTTTATCATGTTTTAAATTCCTACATAAAAGAAGAGGCACAGTTCCAGTTTAGCCATTTAGTACGTGAATTATATATGATTTTAGATGAGGCTCTTTAGATGACAGATGAGTCTCTGCGCCTAACTGCTGGAAAGGATGCAATAAAAATACATTTACAGCCCTACAGAAATAGCAACAGCCCCATTAAAGTTGTACTACTGATTAAAGAAAAACTCATAATTGAATGAGATTACTTTGGTCTCATTGTAGTATTCACATATGGCTTCAAAAGGGGAAGCTCCTAGTGATACAAAATACATGTTTTGATTGTTTGCCTACTTTCGGGGAGGTGTCTGATAGCTTTCAGTAACAGCAGGGAATACCCAAGCAGGATTTCATTTAAAAGGACAAAGTATATGATAGGTGGAAATGTAAAGTGTCGTAATGTTCTTGACTCCTTACTGATTTTAGCAATGTTCCAACCCATGCTCCTGGATGCTGCATGACTGTATCTCAAGATTTTAATGCATTAGAATCTGTGGACCATCAGGAGAACTCTGTAAAGATGTCATTAGGATGCAACGCCTTACCATCACTGCGAAACTATGACGACCTGCTGAAAATGCAGTCGTCATGCCCGCTGCAGATGCTCTGCAGATGGAGATGCAGAATTACTCCAGGGGACAGAGGCAGGTACAATGCATTATTTAAGATACATTATTTAACCAAAATGAAACATTTGGTGTAAGTTGTTCCAGGGCAAGGTAGAGCAAGGAAGTCTGGGAGTTTCCCAGCTCACTCCTAGAACTCTTCTTTCAAACTCTGACAAATTTTGATACTTCGGAACAAAACTTGGTTGCATTCCTCAGAGGTTAGAATTCTGGTAGGAAATAGCCTTTGGCATACCGCCATCTAGTGGCGATCAAGGAGAAGTCAAAGAGCTCTTTTCTCCTTTTTCTTTAAACTCTTTGGGGAGAAGGAAGAGGTCTTCATGCAGTCTGGAACCTCTTTTGCATTCTGCGCCCTCTCTGAAGCGCAGAAACCCCCCACTGGACTTTAATAATGACAGTGCAGTCTGCCTTCATTTGACTGAATCCTGCCGCCTTTCATCATCTTGGGTGATGACAGTAGCACATATCCCTAAGGTTGCTGTAAAGATGAAAATGACTCGCCCTGGCAGTGCTAACCAGGGCGAGCACTCAGACACCTACACCAACCAGTGTCAGAGCGAATGACGTTCTTACACTTAGAAACTCACTTAGCATTCCTTAGAGTTAAGTCAACCCTCCTAGGCTTATCAGGCTGCCCTGCCACACCATCCACAAACGCAGGTGGCCACAGGCAGCAGCGGAGGCAGCAGCGCTTCCACTGAGCAAGGGCGAGACGTCCGGGAAGTCAAAGATGTCCATTCTTTCCCCTATTTTTAGGACTGTTATTGTTCCCAGGATCTCCAATCAGAATTGCATTTTTAACCATTTTTGGTTTCATACACAGCTTTGGGGATCTGGTAAAACACATGGGCCAAGCAGAAAAGTACCTACGAAATCTTACATTTGATCTTGGATGGGCCACTGACCTCTCTACCTTATCCCCACGAACCCAAGGTCAGCACTGCCTTGTGTAGAGGCTGCAGGTCATCTGGAGACAGGGGAGTAGGGACTTTCCCTCCAGCGCCTTCTTTCCAGCACTGGGGGAAGAGTGACTGGTGAATCCAAGGCCTGCTCATACACATGTTCTCATCTTTGCCCTGGGGTAAATGGGCTTGCTGCTGCTTTTGTTCAAAATAATTCAGCACGTCGGGAGCAGACATAGGAAAAGTATTTCATGCCACAAAAAGCGATTTCCAAAGACCAGAGAAGAGAAACCCAAAGACAGGCCATTTTGTTTGGCCTGTATGAAAGCCCCAGATTCCTAGTAAGGAGACCCAGTGTCCCTGAATCATAATAAAGTATGTTCCTATCTCACCTCCAAAGTGGCCTGTTTGGTCAAGACCATTTGTTCACCTTGCTGCGATCACAACTGACTGCAATCTGCACCGAGAAGAGAGCATGGTGCTAAGGAAGGGCTGACAGAAGCCCTTTAGGTGTTACTTCAAACTTCACTGTCTTTTTCCTCTAAACCTGAGAAGGCACCCAGGGGCCGCCCTGGGGCAGTGTACAGCCATATGCAGATGATGAAAGGCCTATAAACGTACTGACATTAAAAGACCCCAGCCATCTGATAGGGAATTAGGAATTTAAACAAGAACGGTTGTCCGTGGAAAGTTATACCTTCTACTAAAGAAGTGCCTTAAGTTAGGGGGTGACCTCAGCTGTTGCTCACTGAAAACCACAAGGCTTTTCCTAACCACCAATCACTCTTGAACCATGGCAGCTATTTATTGGATTGCAGTACACCTTCTCCAAATCCAACAGTTGTGCATGGTTCACTGTGATTTTAAGGATCCCATTTAATATAGTTTTACATAGTTCAATGATTTTAAAAAGACGTGTTCTGGATGGGGGATATGCATAGTCAAGCATGCTTTTTCTTCCAAAGTCAAATATATCACATACCCAAGTGGACAGTAGGATAAAGCAGGAAGAAGAAAGATGGCTTATAGGGGAGTATTTTGATTGTCTTTTTCCACGAAGAGGAGCTTAAATTCCATTTTATAACTCTGGTCTCAGTTTTCCTAAATTCAATGCAGGCCAAACAATGTCTCTGTGGATGACCAGGCCACACTAAGCCTGGCCACAGCCACCACCTTTCCCTTTTGTCTCCCCGACATCGGTGCCATCTTCCATATCTCAACTTCTCACAGCAGCAGGGCTTGTCTTGCAGTTTGTTTGCTGCCCTGATGTTTCCCGGCCCTCTCTGGGGGCTGGTTGTCGCTCTCCATCTCAACAGGGAAGGACCAGGCAGTGACTGTCCCCAGACAACATGGGCGAGAGGCATAAACAGAACCAAAAAGCTTTCTTCTCATAACCACCACACTTGCAGGTGGGGAACCTCCCCTCAGAGGTTTCTCACTTGTTATGTAAGCCCCCAGATGCCCTCTTCCTTCTTCTCTAGGACTGATTTTGCCCGAGGGGCCAACAGCCCACATGATTGTGCAGACTTGACAGGAACCACCCAGCTGATTCATTTGCAAGCCTCCCTCCCACACCCGCTACCTACTGAACACCTGTAGCCTTTGCTCCAGATGGCTAAACACGTTTGTTGAATGAAAGGCAAGAATTCAGAAGAAACAAGCTCCATTGTTTTCTAAAGGCAGCAAGAGTTTTTAATCTAGAAAAATGAGACCCTTGCCATCCTGCTGTTACCCCAGGGTTGTGTTCCTGGGATTGTAGAATTGAGGGATCAAAAGGAGATGAGGTACAAGGATGCTTATTCTAATCCGAGTCTCCTTAGATCAGTCTCCTCATACTGGGGAAATCGAGGGGTGGGTGGTCAGCAGTATCTAGAAAATACCTGCACGTGTTTTATTCGCTAAAGAGGTGATTCATATTTGGATTTAAGAACACTGAAAAGATCAAAAAATCCCAAGTACATAGGAACAATCAGATGGTGTTAAATAAAATTCCAGTCACTAATAGATGCCTACATACCTTTTAGATTCTCAATTTAGTCTCAATTTTCTTAAAGTTCTGGTAAGATTTAAGGGAACCCTAGACAAGCAGCTGATAACACCTTAGCTAGATTGCTGGCTAGCAGTGAAACAGCAGTCTGGGCTCTGGACGGTAGGAAGGAATGCGACTTCCTGCTCTCTGGCTGCAGCTGCCAGATCTCACCGAGGGCGTCCTCCAGGGCACAGTCACTGCTGGTGTGTGAGCACTTCTGCTCAGCAAGTGTCTTTATCCTGGAGGTTTCCTGTGGTACCACAGAAGTGGTATGGAAGCTACTGGAAGAACAGGAAAAAGGGGGGAAGGGAAAATAACAAAGGAAAAGGGGAACATGCAACCTACTTCTGGGTGTGCTGGTTACAAATCCATCTTCCATCAGGCTCTGAGCCTCTCAGGAGCAAGATGGTCATAGCTCAGGGTTTTCCCATGAAACATGTACCCAGTAAGTGAGAACCAGTGCATAACAAATTGGATCAGCAATTCATTAGTTCACTATAAACCACAGAGGCCTCCACTCCCTAGATGGATAATTCTAGTTTTCACCAATTGATAAGCCTCAAAGTTTACTCAACTTACAGTTTTGACCTAAATGGAACATAGAGCCCCTGAAACTCCATTTCTGGACCAACATAGCCACAGCCAAGAATTTTAAGTCCACCTCTTGATGGATAGATCTCCAAATAAATCAACTTTAAAAAAAGCAACCCTAATAACATATCTCTTAAGTAAACAAATGAATGTAAAAATTGGTTTCTACTTTCTGTGCTATGGTGGTAATCCAACATCTTCCCATAATCAGTTTTAGAAATGCAGTGACTGCGTGTATACAAACATATATATCACATTACTTGGAAAAACATTGCTTCTCTGGATGATTTAAACCTCTATGAGCCTTAATTAA
This sequence comes from Propithecus perrieri, assembly GCA_963574695.1. Lineage (NCBI taxonomy): Eukaryota > Metazoa > Chordata > Mammalia > Primates > Indriidae > Propithecus > Propithecus perrieri. The sequence continues at coordinate 6,654 of CAUYRB010018152.1, read as the reverse complement.
GAAGACACTTCAGACAGGGTTATAAGGATTAGAGAACATGTGTCTAGCATAGTACTGGCAGAGAGTAAGTGTTAAGCAAAGCATCACCTTCCATAACCCGCCTCTAATAATCTTTTTACTCCAGCTACTCAGAATGGCCTTCAGCCATCTCGGAAAAAAAATACCAAGGAGTCAATCCAACAGCAAAGGGAAGGGTGGGAACCCTGTAGTTTGTAGTTCCATGTTATAGAAAATCAGATGGAAAAAACTGTACATTTCACACATAGTGATTCACCATCTTCACGAATGCATAATTCATAAGGTTATAATTAAGAGGTGATGGAGGTAGATTGAAGCTCCCCATAGAGGTGCCACTCAAAGCTCTAACTTTAAGTGTGCCAACTGGCTCTTGGGGACCAATGCCAAGAACGTGGTCAGATGCTTTCTGCCAAAAGCAATAATTTAATCAACATGGAAGGGTAGACCAAGCTGGGCTCTTTCACCGACACAGCCTTTGGGATTGCAAAGGAGTCTTTTAGGGTTCTCTGGGCCTGTGCCAGGTAGAAACAAGGGACATCGATGGAGCCACAGCTGGAGAGTGGCCAGAAGAAAACGACTACTTCTGAAGGAGGAGACCATGTGGAAAAATAAACTGGCCAGTTGGGCGCCTACCAGCTCTATCCGCACATGAAACATCAGATTTTTGTTAAAGAACACAAGAGCACCTACACTAAGAATTGGAAATAAAATCTAAAGATTTGGTCATCTAAAGACTGTGTTCCCACAGTCCAGGCTAGCATCTTTCTGAAGGAAGACATGAAGTAGATAAACGGAACAGTTAGGTGAACTCGCCACAGCTCTCTGCCACAGGAAGTGGGGATGGGATGGGCAACATGATCAGAATTGGACCAGTCCCCCAATACCACTTTACCATTAACCAGCCAAGGAAAATACCATCTCCACATTTCACCGTACACTCTGTAAGGGACAGCATTACTCTTGCCATTTTGTGAGAGAAAGTGTGGCAGGGTATACTGAATTATCACTACCCCCTCCCAGCTCAATTTCTCTCTAGTGTCTCAAGGACCTGGCTGGTGCTCAGTAGACATTTTAGATAATATTTATCCCAAATAAAGGATTATTGGGCATAATTTCCTTTCCTTTCAATTAGGATCACGTATGGTCTATATATTTGATGTATCACCCATCACAGATAAAGGTCCTCTCACAAACATACCTGGAATTTTCTAAATACCGTCAAATGCTAGGGAGGCTGTGTTTCACTTGTAAACAATGCTTGTCAAGTACCTACTTCAACTAGGCATTCAGTTAACTCAGTGTGAGTCACAGAGCATATGACCTGTTCCCACCATCAGTGTGTTTGGCCTTCTGACAGGGAAACAGTCACGGTGGGGGAATTAACTGTAGCTCAGAAACCAGTAAAAAAATAATTCCCTTTATCGAAAGTCAAAGTCAACATCAAAAACTATTGATCCACATCCCAAGTAGACACGGGAAAAGCCAAGTTTTTTGGCTGTTCGTTTTCACTCACCCTTCTCTGGGTTGGGTGCAGCCTCACAAGCCAATCCACTGTAGGGAAGGAAGTGCAAAGACATGTCCAGGTCAAAGTCATTGAGGTTCTCTCACCGAAGACTTTCTTTGGAGCATCAGTGACCTACCATGGAAGGTGATGAGAAACAACCAGTGAGGTCAATGTGTAGAACAAGCTGCCAGGTAGACTTAAGACTAGGCGCAGTGCCACCTGGTTCTTGGTGCTTTGGCAGTCTACATTGATGTCCTAGGCTGGGTGGCCAAGGACAGAAGTACTCCAGGATAAGAAGTAGCTTGAAACCAGGGCTAACAAACCAGAGCAGATACCCAGGGAAGCATTATCTTTTGTTTAGTAACGCTCACATTCCACAGGACTCAGTCCTGGCTTGTCCCCAGATAAATTACGGGAATGAAACAGAATCAAGACAACACCTGACCTGAGCTCAAGACGGAAACCTAGGAGTTCATTATCAACTAAAGTAGGATCCATCTGGCCTCTTCATAGGCTACAACCAAAATTTAAATGACTGGGTCATATTGCCATCGTGATTCAAGCGTTACCATTTCAGATCGGCCTGTCTTTGAGGGCAACAAGGGCAGTCCCAGGAGCCCCACATGGCCCTGCGCTTTATTCCTTTTTCTGATCATTACAATTCAGTTTCAAGCTTCTGTATCCAACCAAAGCCTCAGGGATCCATGAACTCTGCCAACAGCCAGCCTCCCTTCAATCGCCATTACCCTGGCAGGCTGCTTACTGCCCAGGCCCCACACCCTCTAGGGACATCCCTGGTGTTCGGTGCAGGAGTTTCTCCCTACTTAGAAAAACAAAGCTAAATTTCAATGTGACAGTAATTTTTAAAAAGCCCAAAAGCTAAAATAGAAAAACAGCTTGAAACCAAAAGTTACTCCATTGCAGCAATTGTGAATTACCTGTCCCTGAAGCTGTGGCTCCTCGGACACCCCACAAAACCAGCAACAGCTGACTCAGGATCCTGCTCTTCCCCCTCCTAACTGCACAGAAAGCCACAGCTCTTCAGAGCAAAGGTTGGACTGATGGGGCGGTAGCTTAGAGGCCTTACTCTCCAGAGAGCCGATTAAATGTACAGAGAACTTCGCCTCCATCACTACAGGGAGACACATAGCTGACCTTAGATTTTTCTACAGACCCGTTTGTTTGCTGTGGGCTCAATTTCCAGAGGTCAGAAAGCATTCATCACGGATCGACAAGCACGGGTTGACCTCCCCTGCCGTCCCTGGGGGCAGAGGCTGCTGGCCTGGAGCTTTTATAGCCTGTTCCTGGACAGCCTGCTCAGGTGAAACCTATGATTCCACGCAGCTGCCTTACACGAGGGAAGCTTCATGTGAGCAACAGTGCACTGTTTGCCAACCAGAAATCAGCACTTCTTATGCCTACAAAGAATATGCGAGGTGGGTTCTTCAGAAAACTTGGGGTGACTATTTTTCTGGAAATACGGGGTCATTCCCCGGAGTCTAACGTGCCACTGGGAGAAGCTGCTGCCCAAACAGCATTTGGAAGCACGAGTTAAGTAGGCTCTCAGCCCTCATTGTACATGGGTCACACCTGGAAGCTTCTGAAGGCCCAAGTTCCTGGGCCCCATCTCAAGAGAGTCTGAGTCAGCGGTCAGTGAACACACAGTTGTATCAAGAACCCAGGTGATAACAACGAAAGTGTTCCAGGACCCAAACACCAGAGGGAGCACCGTGTAAATCCTCAGTCAGGGGCCAAGGTGCTGCGAAGCCCAGCTGCCACCTTACACTTCCCATGACTTCGTAAGACAGGCTGTCTGCTCTGCAATTTGTGTGGGATGCCACTGTACCCTCAAACTAACTCCAAGACTGTATCTGTGCAATGAACAGTGCTGGCTCCAGAACCTCTCCACACGGCAGGGATTAGGGTTGCTGGATGCAGGGACCACAGGATACTACTTGGGCTTAGATCGTGTGTTTATTTGGGGAAGCTTGGGAAGAGGGGTGATGCTGATTGCTGGGCAAAGGACCCTGACTTGATCATTGAAGTGCAAGTAGCCACAGAGATGGCTGACTTATACACTAGTTATGTGTCGATGAGTCCATTAGAATCTTGTCCACTAGATTCTAAACTCATTGAGGACAAGGACCATATGTTATTCATCTCAATGTCCCCAGCAATGCACTCCATGCAATAGGGGCTCATAATTAGTTATTAAAATTAATTGCTGCAACTGCACGTCCCCTAAACATCGTCCTAACACCCAAAGACAAGTGCAGTGTCTTGCCCATTAACAGATACCGCACAAGTGTTTATAGATTTGATTTGATACTGGGTTCTCCTAAGTCAGAGCTGCCATACAGGGTTGCACAGGATGTGCACTATAAAGAGATACCACATTAAAGAGGCTGTCTTTCACGTTGCAGCCATCAAAGACCTGAGCATAAGAGCTAAAACCACAAAACTCTTAGAAGAAAACAGAGATAAATCTTCATGACCTGGGAATAAGCAATGATTTCTTATATATGTCACCAAACACATAAGAAACAAAAGAAAAAATTGAAAATTGGACTTATTCAAAATTTCAAAGATTTATATTTCAAAGGACACCATCAGAAAGTGAAAAGACAACCCCCAGAATGGAAGAAAATCTGTGCAAATCATATACCTGATAAGAGACTTGTATCCATTAATAGAATATGTAAAGAACTTCTGGACCTCAACAGTAAAAAGACAACCCAATTTTTTAAATGGGAAAAGGGTCTGAATAGATATTGCTCCAAAGAAGATATGCAAATAGCCAAGACACACGTGAAAAGATGCCTACCATGATTAGTCACTAGGGAGATGAAATCAAAACCACAATGGGATATCACTTCATACCCACTAGTGTGGCTAAAATCAAACGGGCAGTTAGGTTGGTGAGCATGTTGGTGAGCATGTGGAAAAATCAGGCCCTCATACACTGCTGGTAGGAATTTAAAACAGTATAGCTGCTTTATAAAATAATCTGGAAGTTTCTCGAGAGTTGAAATATTAATATGAAGTTACCATATAAGCCATCAATCCCACTCCTAGATGTACACCCAAGAGAAGTGAAAACACCTATCCATACAGAAACTTGTACATAAATGTTCATAGCAGCATTATTCACGATAGCCATAAAGTGGATACAACCCAAATGTCCATCAACTGATGAATGAATAAATAAAATGTGGTATATTCAAACAATGGAATATTATTTGGCAATAAAAAAGAATAAGAAGTACTTATACATGCCACAACACAGATGAAGCTTAAAAACAAGCTAAGTGAAAAAAATCAGACCCAAAGAACCACATATTGTATGATTCCATTAATATGAAATCTTCAAAATAGGCAAATCCATAGAGAGAAAAAGTAGATGGGTGGTTGCCTAGAGCCGGGTGGTTGGGGGTAAATGGGGAGTGATTGCTGATGAGTATAGGGTTTCTCTTGGGCATGATGAAATGTTCTAAAATTGAATGTGGTGATGGTTGCACAACTTTTAAATACATTAAAAATGATTGAATTATACATTTCAAATGGGTTTACTGTATGGTATGTGAATTATATCTCAATGAAGCTATTATTTTTTTAAAGAACCATTGCAATAAAACTGACAAGAAAATATTAAAGGGAACAAAGCCCTTGTTCTATATTTGGAAAACCTTTTTTGGTGGATTTGGTTATAATTAGATCTGTTCAATAAGGAATTCTTCCAGGTGCATTTCACACAAGCAAGGCCACTCTGTGTGGTTGGGCAGGTGCGCTCAGCACTGCCCAGCAATGCGAGGCAGCCTGCCCGAGGAAAGCTCCATCCCAGACTGTGTTTTCCAGCCTAGGGAAATAGAGCTGAGCTGTGCCCTTGATCCTCCTTTGGGTCAACAATCAAACTGTGGTATTCTTCATTTCTACTGACTCCTCCTCACTTAAAATGGCCCAAGTCACCTAAATTCCCTAAACAATGTTTTTGAAATACATGGCACACAAAAGAAGACCAGAGCCAAGAGAAGAATGGGTGGCCGTGGATATGAAGCCCCGGCTTTCCTTCCTGTTGGGTTTGAAGCATTTCTGTTTACTTCCTGAGTCTGTACTGACCATCCGAGGACTCCATCTGTTCCTTCCCAGGCCCTTCAAACCCGGATTATGATTCCTGCTAATAACTGATTGCCTTGACTCCATTTCAACAGAGCGATTTGGAGCTTTAGCTCAAGTGCTAGAGTACTCTTGATTATCTGCTAATGGCCTAAAATAGAAATCACTTTAACTGCTAAAGGAAACAGAAACAAGACCTACTGGACAGTTTGCCACACTATTATTCTGAGAATAAAATGAGACTGATACATATGAAAAAAAACCTGGAGTGTTTATAGAGAACAAATGCTTTGACGGCTCGAAGTAATTAGGATGTCATTAGTAAGCACTTTAAGCTGTGTGTCCTTAGGCTAATTACTTCGCCTCTCTGGGCCTTAGTTTGTCTATTTGTAAAGTGGTAGTACTTTTTTCATAAAGTTGTTGTGAGGATTAAAAGAATTAATATATATTAATAATTTTAGAATACTATCTAGCTCATACTTTGCCATTATTATAATGCTTGCTATTATTATCATTTTGTAGTACATTCTAGATTTTACTACGAACAAATTTTAGATAGATCTACTCAAATGTGTTGGCCACCAGCTTATGGGTCTCCTCCTATCATGATGAAAGCTGCACTTTCATTTTTCTGAATAAATAATAATTAACAGCATAATTTAATGGTTAAGAACCTAATTCTGGAGCTGGTCATCGAGACTTTAAACCTGGTTCTGTCATTACCCTATAATCTCTCTAAGCCTCAGTTTCACCATCTGTTAAATGGGGATAATAGTAGTAGTGTCCTTACAGGGTTGTTGTGAGGATTAAATGAGTTATTACATATAAAGACTTAGAACAGAGCTTGGTACATATTAAGCACTGCATAAGTATTTGCTATTAAGTTAGATTCAAAATATGAAAGTTATTGCTGATTTTATGATCAGGGTTCCCTACTCCTCTGGGTTGCTGCAGAAGCAAAAAAAAGAGAGAGAGAGAGAGAGAGAATGAGAGAGAGAGAGAAAGCTCCAGTGGAAGGT
>CAUYRB010018150.1:0-24494 GCA_963574695.1 Propithecus perrieri | reverse complement strand
CGCCAGCTGCAGAAGGATGCAGAGGACTCTCTAGCCCACGGGCCAAGCTGCATGAGTACCATAAAGTCTGGAAAGTGACGTAGAACCCACATGTGTAGTTAAGGCTCAGGTCATGTGACTCCCAACTGTTTAATCAAAGTCATTCCATGGCGACCTCTCAACCACAAGGGAGGTCCCTGTCCGGACCCTATAAAATAGGACACAGACCATAGCCAAGCTCTCTCTCTTTGCCCTTCCTTTTGCTTTCCCTGCTGTGATGATCGGTCTGGTCGTCATCCATGGCATATGTACCACCTTCTGTAAACCTATATCTTGCTCTTGCTCTATAATCCTCTCTCTCTCCTAGATAAACCTCATTTTTGTGCTTGCCTAACTTCGGTGTGTGTGGTCACTCTTTGGCCATGTGTGCGCCAAGAACCAACAGTTTCATACTGAAACCTAACAGCTCCACCCTTGCAACAAGTCCCTGCTTGATGTCTGAAACATTCTTTGAAATCTAGGTGGAGGCTACCATGACCCCACAACTCTTGCATTCTGCGCTTGTGCAGAATCAGGACCTCATGGATGCCACCAAGGCTTACTGCTTGTGCTCTCTGGAATGGCGGCCCGAGCTGCAACCCATCCTGCTTGAGCCACGGCTGCGTTGATGGAGGATCTGTGCGCTGGAATGCAGGGAGTAGAGTCCGGAGGCAGCCGTAGGCAGCAAGCCCATGGAGGCTAACCTGGCCATCCCCCAAAACCATTCTGCTCTCCTGGAGCTCTGGGCCTGTCATGGGAAGGGCAGCTCGAAGATCTCTGAAATGCCTTCCAGGTTGCTTGCCATTATCTCCATGAAGAGCACCTGGCTTCCTTCTAGCCATATCAATCTCATTAGCAAATGGTCACTTGGCCACACCCTTAATTTGCTCTCCTAAAGGTGCCTTTTCACTCTTTACATCACCAGGCTACTTTTCCAAATCTTTCTGCTCAGCTTCCCTTTAAATATAAATTCTGTCTTCAAATTATTTTGCTTTCTGTCTCTTTTTTACTGTAGCTCTCAGATCTTACATTTCTCTCTTATTTCATTGTATGTGGTTAAAAGTATCCATGCAGGTCCTTCAATATTTTGCTGCTTAGAAATTTCTTCCACCAAATATCCTAGTTCATCTCCCTTAAATTCTGCTTTCCACAAAGTCCTAGGACACAGACACAATTCTGCCAAATTCGTTGCAACTGTATAACAACGGTGGTCTTTACTCCAGTTTCCAATACCCTGTTCCTCATCTCCATCTCACTTCATTAGAATGGCCTTTACTATCCATATTTCTACCAACATTGTGGTCATGACCACTTAAGTAACCCCTATGAAGACTTAGGCTCTCCCTACAGCTCTTGTCTTCTGAGCCCTCACTGGAATTTTCCTTAGTGCTCCCTTCACAGCAATCCAGGCTTTTTCTACCTGCTCCTTCAAATTCTTGCAGCCTCCACTCATTACCAAGTTCCAGAGCTACTTCTGCATTTTCAGTTATTTGTTATAAAAACAACCCCACTTCTTGGTATTAATTTTCTGTCTCAGTCTGTTTTGTGCTGCTATAACAGAATACCCGAGACTGAGTAATTTATAAAAAACAGATTTATTTCTTACAGTTCTGGAGGCTGGAAAGTTCAAGATTGAGGGGCCACATCTGTGGAAAGGGTTTGTGCTGCATCATCCCATGGCAGAAGGTGGAAAGACAAGAGAGGGGGAGAGAGAGAGAGAGAAAGAGAGAGAGAGAGACTCTCAAAGATCCCACCTGTCAACACCACTGCATTGGGAATCAAGCCTCCAACACATGAATTTTGGGAAACACACACAACCGTGGCAGCTCTGCATACTTTTCTTTATTCTCACTGATTTTAGATCTTTTTCATCCTATTATTCTAATAAAATAATTAAAATTGATTTTCTAATTAAAAAACTTCTAACATACAGATTTGTCCTAACTATCTCTTTCAAGGATTTATAAAAGTATGAATTTCCCTTTAATAGACCATTGAGAGGATTTGGGACTATAATCATTTCTGGTAGGGCACAGTGGCTCACACCTATAATCCTAGTACTCTGGGAGGCCAAGGGGGGGTGGATCCCTTGAGGTCAGGAGTTCAAGACCAGCTTGAGCAAGATTGAGACCCCTGTCTCTACTGAAAAATAGAAAAAATTAGCTAGGCGTGGTGGCGCATGCCTGTAGTCCCAGCTCCTTGGGAGGCTGAGGTGGGAGGATTGCTTGATCCCAGGAATTTGAGGTTGTTGTGAGCTAGGCTGACGCCATGACACTCTAGCCCAGGCAACAGAGCAAGACTCTATCGCCAAAAAAAATCATTTCTAATTTTAAAAAGGACTTTTTGACCCTTCACAAGGTTTTAAGTTACTCCTCCCTATAATTATTTATTTTGACTGTCAATTGTGGTTAATTTAACCAGACTGATTTTCAAATTTCACTTTGTAAGTAGAGTCCATAAGACCTTTCTTTCCAGAAGTTTTCTTCCTTTTTTCCAAAAAAAAATTTTTTATTTAAATGCTTTTTCAATCCTTACCTTTTATAATTTTTAACTTCTCGGTACTTCTGATCATTCTAAAAATAATTACACCATTTTGATATAATTTTTTTAAATTATAGGGGATGTCTTTTTTTCTGATACCCTTTCTATTCTAGGTTTGAACATAAGGGAAAACCAAATGCAATGGTTTGATAACAACTAATCACAGCTGGTATTATGAAACTATTTGGTGGCCATCGTCCTATTATAGTATTAATCACTCCTCTTAACATCCCTGTGAGATAGATGCTACTGGTATCCCCATTTTACATATGAGGAAACTGAGATTGATCAAGATGCCCAAGGTCACATGATATTAAGTGATAGAGCCTGGCTTTGAGCTTAGGTAATTAACTTCGGTGTCCACGCACTTAATCATTGGTATTTACTACCTTCCATTTTGCTGTGCATTTACTAAAGTAACAGGATTATTTCAGATTCCCCCAACTTATTATGACCTCTCCGATGTTAGTGTTCTTTCTCTATAAGATGTGATATAATGACACCATGTTGGCAAATTCTTCAGTGCAGCGCACAATTTCACCACATGATGGTGCCAGTGAGGCGGGCAGCCGCGTGCTGCCGGTATTTCCCACTAGGCTCAGACCTAAATATAAATGTCAACAGAATGTAGTTAAAGATATTGAAAAATAAGCATTAAAAAAAGAGCAGTCATAAATAATTATAGTCTAGAGTATCTTTTAAAAACATAAGGAATGAAAAGATCACAAAAGGGTAAGAATAATTGTCTCATAAAAGTTAAAAATAAAAACATAAAAGATGAGCTCTTGTATTCAAAACAAGTATGTGGGACAGATGTCAGAGACTTTCCACAGGAAGGAAAACACCAAAGGAAATGAATTAAATGAGAGCAGGTGACTTTAAAAAAAAATAACCAGACCAGCTGTATAGTGATGTAGCTCCAGGGTCACGTGGATAAGTGTTCCAGTAAGATTCCACAGTAAGTGCAAAGAGTTCAGCAAAAGCCAATGACTAAAAGATTTTAGAGAACATTTTAATGGACGTCATTACTTCCTTTTCTAACCAGGACAAGCATTTTTTTCTCCTGCAATAACAAAGATATAAACTACGGGGGAAGGAAGGATTGCTTTTCAGAAATTACTGAAGCAAAATCTTTACACATTGTTATTACAGTGATTCTCAAAGTGTGGTCCCTGGAAAAACAGCATTGACATCACCTGAAGCTGTTAGAAATGCAAATTCTTTGGCCCCACCCAGATTTACTGATTCAGAAACTCAAATGCACCGGAACGTTTGAGAAACAATTCATCAAAGCATAATTAATAATATAAAGATATTGAAATTGTAGTCTAATATTAAAGTAATATTAAGTAAATAATGGTATATTATCAAGGCGTTTCAACACAATTCTGTTGAATCGTTTTTAATAATGGAAAATGCTTATGACATAATAGTGGAAGAGTCAGAACATAAAATGATCTCAATTGTGTAAAAACAATTCTAGAAAACATATTGGAAAGAAACAAGCAAAACTAGTTAGCAGCGGTTGCCTCGGAGTGATGAGATTACAGGCACCTTTTCCCCCCTGTTTATATTGCAGGTGCTATTTTCAAAATTTCTATGAGAAACGATTTTACACTTATAAAAAAATAAGAGGTCTTATCAATATGATTGAGGAAGAAGGGGTGAAGAGAGAGGGAGAGAGAGAGTGACTTTCCAAAGTCCTATCTGGAGATTACATTCTTGCCATTTTAGAAAAAAATATATGGTTGCTAAGAAAAAATTGACATAAGTGAAGTCTGAAGCACAAAAAAAAACCCCACAAAAACAAACAAACAAAAAATCCCCTGCAGTCATCATGTTGCTTGCTGGAAAGACAAGGCCCAGAAAGAACATTCTGGCATAGTTGATATGTATTCAGTGTTGAAAGGGGTGTAGGAGATAAAGATTTGACAGTGAGAGAAAACAATCTTGTTACAGACACTAACCACATGCTTTGCTCTTTCAAGTATCAGTGAGAATATTAAGTGTTGTAAAGTAATGTAAAGGAAAATATCTTCAAATTTGGAGAAGAATATGCTTAGACATGTTAACCCTAAGAAAGATTTTTATTTTATACCTGCGCCATTTGAATTAATGGCCCGATGAATCAAGTAGGAAAAAAAAAGCCTTATAAGACTCTAATTTAAAAGATTAATATCTACTACCTATATTTATGTATATCTTGAATGTTGGATCCTATTAAATATATGATTATTTGATTATTTATTTTTGACAAAGACCTGTGGAATATATGCTAAAATTAACAATATCTTAGGTCCTTAAAAACTCAGTATTTAAAAAATAACCTAAAACTTAACAGATCACATTCTCTAAAAATAATAAAATATAATTAAAATTAATAAGATTTGATTATCCAAGGGGGAAAAAAGCAATCATTTAGAAATTTAAGAGGGAAATTATTCCAAATAAGTCTTAGGACAAAAAGGAAATCAAAACTACAAGTATTGATCCTTTAGAACAAGAAGGATAAGAATTAATGAAACTAATGGGATACATACAAAGATGAACTCAAAAACAAATCCATTATTTAAATATTTCCATTATTTTAAAAAGAAAGGCTAAATGAACTCAGCATTCAATTAAATAAGTTAGAAAGAGAACCCCCCCAAAAATGAGAAAAGAAATAAGAAAGATGAAAGCAAAAATTAAAAAATTGCAAAATAAAATCCATTACTGTTATAAGTAGACCAAGAGAGTAGTGTCTTTAGAGGAAGAATAATTCAAAAATGCCATGTAAATTTCTAATTAAGAAAAATATACACACACACACACACACACACACACACACACACACGCCCCTAATCCGTTAGGAATGAGAAAGGGGATAAAAACACTTAGATATAGTTTTTTAATTATAGAAGAAGACCTCCATTTCCAATTGTATGGCAGGCTAGGTTATTCAGACCAACTCTCCCAGCTGGAGGGAGAACAACTTAAAATGATAGACAGCACATAATAACAAAATCGTTAAAGCATTAAAGATGTGATGAGATAGTAAGGAATTTCCAAAACATGATCCAAATAGAGACGAGAACCCAAGTTGTAAGCAGAGCCCTGAAACTGCTTTTGCCTTAAGAGCATGCACCAAATCAAGCAAACTTTGGCTCTAGTGGCCTGGTAGAGCGTGAACAACAGAAATCAAAGCCTAGCGTCTACCCAAAGCAAAGATCTAAAAGGAGATCCCACTTGGGTGGGAAAACTATTTAAGATATGGTAAAAAACAGATTATTTTAAGTCAGCATTATGATTACCTTTAGAAGTTGGAGGGGGTTGTGCTTTAAAAGAGGAATGAGGAAGGCTTCTGGAATGCTGACAGTGCTGTATTTCTTGACCTAAGTAGTGGTTATGATTTAATATAATAATTTATTAATCTGTATGCATATATTTCATGCACTTTTCTGTATACATGTCATATTTCACAAAAAAAGGTATGTTGTTGTTTTAGTATATAGAACAAATAAAGATACCTATGCAATATTTGAGACATATTTACATTAAAAATATACTCATTGTTTATCTTGAATTCAAATTTAACTAGGCATCCTCTATTTTATCTGACAACCTGATCTAAACTTAAATGCCTTTTGAATTTCTAGAACTTTGATGGTTACATTACCACATTATGATTTTAGGACAGTGGGTTTTTAACCTTGACTGCAGATTAGAATCAACTAGGGAGTTAGAATCTTAGGAGTGGGACCCAGGCATTAGCACTTTTTTAACCTGATACCCCTCACCCCCTCCCTCACGATCCTAATGTGCAAAGTTTAGAAAAACGGATCAATGTTTTCAGGTGCTTAAATATTCTCCATTTCACACAAAGCTCCATAAAATGAATACCATCAAAATAATTACCATCCTCTCATTTAATATCTTTAAACGCATTGTCTTGACAATGATATGTGTAATATATCTGACATGACCACATGATTTTACAGAAAGCCTTTTTTTTTTTTCTTTGCTACCTTTCACTGGAAATGTTCAAGCTTTCTTTCCTCTCATTCAGGAGAAAAATTGCTAAATGTTGTGGTATAAAAGCAAGCAAAAGCTCTTCCCTAAACCGAGACAAAAAGCAATACAATGTATTTTTAAAATTGTATTATATTTGGTGACAGATTTTAATTTCAAAGTAGAGGGAAAGGAATGTTTTTTTTAAAAAAAGATTATATTAAAAGTGTGAGCAGTTGCCCCAAAGCGTAATTCAATATTAATCAAATTCTTTGTGTATTTTTGCTGAACTTGAAAAGAGTGGCTTTGATTTTGAATGAGTAATATTCAACTGTGTATGATAAATATTCTTCATCCCTTTTATACCAAATTCAAATGTGCTTGTTCCATTTCTTTTCAATTTCACAAGTAAGGGAGACAAGACTGAACTGCTGAATGTTTCTTTTTTGATCTTATGAATAATTTCAGCTGTCAGAATAAATGAGAAATGTCTGCTTATTTAATTAAAAGAATCCCATTGGCTGGGTCAGCTCATCTTCCTCCTGATCGTACAGGCAACTGCACTTACAAAAGAATCAAAAGTTGTAGGTTCAGTTGCTCCTACATTTTCTAGTCTATTTCTGATAGTGCTTGAGAACATCAGCCAATTTTTTGAAAATGGTTTGTTTACTATAAGCCTTGAGATAACTATTTCCTACCTGACATCCTAAATCGTAAGGATAGTTGATGTCGTGTCTCCAAAATATCTCATGATTAATGATGAATTCAAATTGCTGATTGGATTGAGAACTTACCCTAAAGCCAGTAGTCTCCTGGGGAAAGGTTGGCCACCCTGGCAGGGGGCCCAGGGGCCCTCCCTGGGGATGACGTCACCACACTCAGCCCCCAGCCTAGCAGGCTCATGGCTTGATTTATACTCTCTCAGGTAAAGACTCACGAAAAGCACACTCACAGCGACTAATGCATGCACCAGAATGCTAGTAGCATACACAGTACTTGTTAATAATTCTCTCTACTGGCAAATGTCCAGTTGAGGTCAAATTTTATTCACAAGAGGAATAAGCTGATATTAATGGCTAGTGTCCTCAATCTGCATAATACCTGACACACCAGCTCCATTTTAGGGTTCATCTTCTACATTGCTGATCACTAGTTCTGACGGATAGATGCCTTTTTTTCTTTATCATGTGATTAAACATCCAATTAGGTTACAGTCAAGTGTTGTTAGGCAAGGGTATATTTCTTTATCCCTACGGTGATCTTTACTCCACAGTTTATTTGTATATTTTTTCTATATTCTGGGGAGGAACAGAATTCTGGGGAGGTGTTCTCACCACTAGAACAAAAACTACATGAGAACAGAAATTGTGTCTGTCCCAATCACCACTGTACCCTGCCCCACCCCGAGCCTACAACAGTGCCTGTAACATAGTAAGAATAAAAAAGAAAAAAAATGAACGTAATGAAAGAACAAACAAATGTTGTCTCCAGACATTCCTTTACTACACAACTGTTATTAGAAAAGAACACATATTAATAGCAAGTACTTGTCAGGTATTCCCCCTTGGAAGAGTTCACTCAGGGGTTGCCTTTGACTCACCAATTTAAATTAGACACCCCCCCACTCCATCATTCTCTCTTATCTTTCTTTTCCTTCAGCGAGTACCACAATTGGTAGTTTGCAATTTATTCGTGTTTATTTATTAAAGGTCTGAATCATGCTCCAGGAAAGCAGGGACTATGTTTGTTTTACATATAGCTTATTCTATAGCCTGTCTTTATGCTGTGGGCTCCACAATATTAATAAAAATTGCCTTGAGTTTTATGAGCCAGATCTATCTTGCAGCCACAGGAAGAATAAATCACAACTTGGAGGCTTTGATGATGAGCTATTCTGCAGGGCAGGTAGCAATGCCAACACCTGCAATCATACCTTATGGGGAAATGCTGCTTCCAGGTGAACTACGGATCATTGGTATTTCCCAGGCTGGCTATAAGAGGAAAAAGCAATGAAACAATTAAGCTCGTGTTTATTTTGTAAATTTGAAAGGTTAACTTATTATATTTTATAGAAATCTAGTCACATACTTAATAATCACGGTGTTCCTCAAAGTTGTTCATCTCAGCTACCAGTCAATGGTACACCCTGCCTTGACTATTGAATTTGATATATTTAAATGCTGTTTACATCTGTTAGTTTTACATTTTGATTGCGTGTTGTGATAGCCAATTCAAAGAAATAAATGAGTTACTTTAAAGCAGTTGAGTATAAAAATAGTGAAGAAAATGGTAATGTAAACAGAACACTGTAAATGTAAACAGTGAACAGGAATCAGATGCAAATATAGAATGTGGAGCTATATTTGCTAGAACAAGTGAATCTTGATGAATACGTGAAAATTGGATTGAATCAGACCAGCAATCAATTTGCCTCTAGTTTCTATTGCATTGTCTGTTATGAAACTTTGTTAAAGAATGGCAAGAAGCCACAGAAGCTTTTGCATTGCTTTCAAAGTACCATGACCTTTCTGATAAACCAATTGAGTTTTTCCTGAACCAGCACAAAATAATGCTTTCTAATATGAAATTGATAAATTTTGTCATTTAAAGGTGGAGAAGAGACTAACACTAAAGAAATGTTATTCAAAGTTTTACACCAAACAAACAAGCATAGCAGTCACGCCCTTGCTAAGAAATTTAGAAACCAGCTATAAGGTTAATGATGGTTACCATGCTCAGAGAAGAAACTTTAATTAGCTACTGGGAATTTCACAATCCAAGTGGACTGTTGTACATCATGTAATATTAACAGCATACAGCACACAAGAGCAATGTCTTATCAGGAGCGCGTGCTAGCAGATATGTGGTTTACAGTGGGAAAGAATCACAGATGTGCGGCATATCAATCAGCGCTTGGCAGAAATGTGCAGAAGTATATGAATGGGAAGTGCACAGTGATGTACCGGCTAGTTTATTGCTCTAATCCCATGCTAGGGAAGGTTTTTCATGTAGTTAGCAATTACTGTGTGAGCCATGATGTAGGCTAGAAAGACACTGACAGCACCAGTTATGTGTTCGACAAGGAAGTGTTTACTTACTTGGATAAAAATGGTTATCTCTTTGTCCATTGCGTCCAGAAAATAGTTGGCAAAAGTAGTCAATACATTCAAACTGTGGCCCCGCGGGGTCATCTTGTAAGCATGCATCGTGAAGACATTGGCAGCAAGTATAAGCCTCCTTTTCCAAACAGAAATAAACTGCTCATTGAGGTGAAAAGTATCTACAGAAGTCTTTGAAACCAGGGATGAGATAAAAGCAATTCTTCATAACACCAGTAACATTATTTTTTTTAAAGTAGTTTTTTCAAGTGGCATATCTCAGTGATATAGTCTACTTCTTAATAACCTCAGCTTATCATGTCAAAGTGTAAATTTTATCATTTTAAATATTGTGGCTGTCAGGGTTTCTTACGAAGACCAAACTATGGCATAAATATCTTAATTAACAAGTTTGATTTTAACACTTCATTTTTTCATTTATCGGAGAGTCAATGACATCATGGGACATTTATACATTGTAACCAAAAAAATAAGATACATAAAAAGA
The DNA here is from genome assembly GCA_963574695.1 of Propithecus perrieri. Lineage (NCBI taxonomy): Eukaryota > Metazoa > Chordata > Mammalia > Primates > Indriidae > Propithecus > Propithecus perrieri. Next base: position 14,339 of record CAUYRB010018150.1, on the reverse strand, counting down.
AATAAGTCCAAATACCATTCCCAAACCTGCAGAAACACTTTCCAGAGCCAAATGAAATCAAAGTAGAGTAGGACTTCATTTACCATCACCTCTGAGGTTAAAACAGAGGGCATTCCAGACATTAAGTATGAATTCTTCTATTCTAGTGCCTGACTTACTGCCGAGAAAGAAATTATACCATACTTTCTTGTGCATGTTTGAACCATATACTTAGAAGCATCAGGCAGAGGTCCCGAACAATTTTGTCAAACCTCAATAATGATGATTAGGACTTTCTATTTCAGTAGAAATATTTAATAGTCAGAAAAGAAGTTGATCGCAGGTGAGTGCGCTAATCTATGCCTCAAGCTCTTCATTTTTTAGAGGGTTACAGAAACCTTGCTTTAAAAAAATACAAATAATATGATCCCTTTCACAGACATGAAATAATAGTTATTAATTGAAAAATATTATGTTTTGGATGAACTTTGAGAACATTATGCTTAGTGAAATAAGCCAGACATAAAATGACAAATATTGTATGATTCCACTTATATGAGGTACCTAATCAAATTCATAGAGACAGAAAGAAAAATAAAGGCTGCTAGGGGCTGGGAAGGGGCAGGAATGGAGAGGGAGCGTTAATGGGTACTCAGTTTCTGTGCGGAGTAATGAAAATGTTGTGGAAATTGATGGTGGTCATGGTTGCGTAAAAATATGAATACTTAATGCCACTGAATTGTATACTTAAAAATGGTTAAAATGGTAAATTTTGTTATATTTTTTCCACAGTAATTTTTTTTTTACCATTTTGAAATTATAATAAAAACGTATTTAAATATACTTCAAATTGTTAGTCTTGCGTGTGCACCAAACACCCAGTGGCTGGTCTGTGGGTGCTGGAAGCCCGCTCTGGAAATTCTCATTGGGGACTCTTGAAGCATCATTTCTACAGTATGGAGGAAGTGAGAGTGGATTGGAAAAGACCAAGAGAAGGACTAACCTTGAGGAATGAAGGCCAGGAGATGAAAGTTGAAAGTCCCTGTAGTTTGCTGTGGGGAGTCCACTCTCCTTTTAACTGCGGAGATAGGGTCCCAAGAGAAACAGCATGCTGGATTTCCTTCTCACCAACAGGAACACGGGAATGGTAGGCACAGCCAGAGTCAGGTTGCAGAAGCACAGTTAGTGCTGTTTGTTTGGTAGCTCTGTATTTATTTTGCACTTTAACTCATTAGGTTAAAGTGAAAGCCTTTGGTGTGCAATTCCTTCTTTAGGCAAAGTAAAAAAAAAAAAAAAAGTAATAAGAGGCATTTGGGACTTGAAGCTAGAAGGTGTTCTCAGACTTTGTTGAAGCTGTTGCTATGATTTGAATGTGTCCCCCAAAGTTCATGTATTGGAAACATAATCGTCAATGCAACAATGTTGGAGGGTGTGACCTAATAAAGGGGGATTAGGTCTTGAGGGCTCTGCCTCTGTGAATGGATTAATGCTGTCGTCATGAGAGTGGGCTTGCTACAAAAGCGAGTTGGCCCTTTTTTACTCTCTTGCTGTCTTGAACACATGGTCTCTTGATCTTCCGTCTTCTGCCACAGGATGACGTTGCAAGAAGGTGCTCACCAGACGCCTGCACCTTGATACTGGACTTCCCAACCTCCAGAACTGTAAGAAATAAATTTCTTTATAAATTACTCAGTCTGTGATACTTCGTTAGAGCAACACAAAACCGACTAAGACAGATAGGGTTTCCTAAAATGGGAGGCCATGGAATATTAACAGGTGTTCCATGAAAAAAAGAGTCTGTGGTTAAGTAATTGCTGCAACAGGTTTCTCCACTGCAGAACTTTCCAGAATGCATTTTGAATTGACAAAAGGATCCTTTGTTTAGTGTTGCTGACATTGCCATAGGTCATCTAAAAATCAATCTCCTTTTCATTTTTCACAAAGCATTTTGGTAGACATGTTCTGGGGAACACACTTTGGGAAAGATTGGCCCTAAGGAATCTCTTATATTGTATTTATTTGCTTCTCACCCATGTTTTATGTGATCACTACAAATATCAGTGGCTCAGTTGCTGCCAAGTGATCTTAATACTTTTCGTTATATGGCATGTTTAATGTTTATTAATTTTTCCTATTAAAAAAGCAATGCAACCTTTTATCGAAGAAAGATTGGAAAGCACAGATCAGCAAAAAGAATAAAATAAGACACTTAAGATCCCACTGTTTAGGGGTAATCACTGTTAATAACTTCCATGTGTCAATTCAGATCTCTTATTATAAATGTATACACATTTATTCACTATAGTGACATCATTCAGTATATTAATTAACCTGATTTTTAAATTATCATTCTATCACAAATTTCCTCCCATAACAGTAAATATTCATCCACAGTGCAATTTTTAATGCTAAAAAATTCCATATTTCTAAATATGGCCGTATAATATTAAAATGCAGGTCTGAACTATTGGCACAGACTTTGTAGGTTTAGAAAATTCATAAATGTCTTCCTTTTATCTCTTCTGTGTTGCATTTTAATGCAATTTTTAGGAAAGAATTTGGTCATCCCGTCCTAATCCCTCCACAGCTGATCAAGATTATGCATATTGATATTAATAACATATTTGCTTATGACTCTTAGATGAATACTTTAAAATAACTGTCATTTCTGAGACACCTATTAGCAGTTCACATATATTTATTTATGCATTGATTGTTGTCTCATTCCACACTCTGGACTGTAGTTGGTGGTTAGCAACTGAAATGCCAAGTTCAATACAGAAAACAGGAAAAACACAAAACTTCTTCCAGGAAAGGAATTTGGCCTTTGAAGTGAAATCTGTAGAGAGCACCACCACTTTCCCAAAGATGATGCTAAGTATTAATATTTCCATGACCACCCAAAACCCTGTTTGTAATTATGTTTATATTTCAAAGTGCCTTGGAGATCAAGAGAGATTGACGGCTGCATTCTGCTAGTGGAACCACTGTTTCTCAGGGAGGAAAGAATATCATTGGTGAAAGAGAGACATTTCTCCTTTAGCCTTTTTCAATGACTTAAATGAGGTTTCTCCCCCACCTGTTAGTAGTCAGGCCTCATCTTAACTTCCTTCTTCATCACCACCCAAAGAAATCATAGTAGAGTCAGGTTTTCTGTGAGTTTAGCCAACCACATCCAAGTTCCCGCTCTTTATCCAGGGGAGAGGGATGGCGCCTCTAGTGAAATAATGAACTCACTTAAATTTGAGCACTAAGTGGATCACTGACTTAAAGCTCCTGAAGGCAGAGAGTTCAGTCCAAATTAGGAATTAAAATTATGAACATAATCAAGGATACTTTGAAAATAAATTAAAAGATGGAAGTGTACCTTTATTTGTAAAATATGTGGGTATAAATTCGCTTAGAGATAATATTTCCAAACTACAAACATTTCTAATCAAGTGCAAGAATAAACACAAATTCATAAACAAAGGATTAAAGACCACACACTTAAGAATCAGAGCTAGCCTAATTCTAAAAATTGTTTTGGTTTATTGATCACATTTAAGTTTTCCCATTCAACTTGCCAAACTACTCAGGCAATCCAACACATGTTACAATTTCTAGGGATATTTCTATAGACTGAGAAAATAATCTTGCATTTCCCCAAAGAGGGCTTTTTTTTTGGCCCATAAATAAACAATACACACACACACACACACACACACACACACACAAACTTCCATCCAGTTTCATGAATATTTCAAGAGCAACAGTTAACATTATAGCAAGCTAACATTTTAGAAATTTTCACAATTTAAAATGAAGCCAAGAGCAAAAGTTCTAAAGGAATATTTGATTAATGCTCAAAAAATAATTGTTAATTGAAACCTTGTTCTTCGGTTAACACATCTCCCAGAAACAAGAAAGTATATTTGTCAATGAGGTCATTTTAAGTGAAAACAGAAATATACAAAGATATGAGGTAATTTTAAGTAAAAATACAAATATATTTCTATTGCTTTTGTTTTGTTTTTTATTTACAAAATATTTCTATATCTTACATGTGCTTAGTTATTCTCTCTCCATACGTGAACACACACACACACACACAATGAGACAAGTACTCAAAAATATGTCTTGAACAAATGATCCTTTCTTAGAGTTGGAAAGTATACATACATGACCTAAGCAGAATTATTTCTTAAGCCAAGGCACTTAAGGGAGACAAGACTTTTAATGCAAACATATATATTTTGACAGAGACTTTTAGATCTGGAAATGACCTAACGTATTATCTCAGCAGACCTCTTCCTTTTACAGAGGAAAAAAATCCTGCCCAGGGAGGCTGAGTGGAGCTGCCCAGGGTCATATAGCCATCTGTTGGCAAAGCTGAAACTAAAAGACCCCAGGCCTCCCAGGTCTCCTGATGCCTAGGCTGGGCTCTACCATGTCTCATGATCAAATCTATTATGCAATAATAGTATACACACATGTTTATAAAATATACAATGACATTTATTGAAAACGATGCTCTTCATGTATCAGTTCCTCCCAGAAACCCTCACCTACCCTTCAGACTTGGTCAGCAACTCCTTATTTACTCTCATAGACAGATGTAGCATTCCTGCCAAGCGCTAACCACAGATGTAATTTTCATGTAATTGTGGGATCACAAGCCAGTGAACTCTATGAGGGCAAGAAATGTATCTGGTTTGCTCACCATTATATCTTAAGCCCCCAGCACAGTATCTGGCATGAAATAGTTGTTTAATTATCTATTATCTACTGTATGAATAGTGATCATTCGTATCGGTGATTGAAAAAATTCAGGCTAAGTTAATATCGTTTTTCATGTCGGGGACATGGGCAAACTGTCCTGTGGCTTGTGGCTATGATGATGTGGCCAACACTATGGGTGCTTCTGACTAGTCCACTGAAGACTATTACTAATTATTCTATATCTGCCAATAGGAACCTTATGTTATTTTGTCTGTGGCTGTGTTTCCTGTCCTTCAAGGCACAATCAAACCCCATTTGCCTCAGGTTGTGTTTTTGAGGATTTTCCTCTGCCCACATTCCTAACCAATTTCAGAATTCTACAAGATTTACCCAGAATCAGAGATCAGAGCGCACACATTGATCCGTATCCCCTCTGAGAGCCCATTGTTATTATGGTAATTTAAAATGTAAAAAACCTCCAGCAATAATAACAACAATAGTTAAATGACAAGGGAAACATCCACAGATAAGAGAACCCAACACATTTCTGGAATGTTTGAAGAGAATGGTGACTATTGGGCATGAAGCAGCCAGGAGGCAGGAGCCACCAGAGTGTAAGGTGTGAGGGTTACAGCTGCAGGAAGGGGGCTGGAAAGGACAGATATCACAGCACAGGACAAAGAAGTGAGGCAGAGAACAGAAGGACTACTGTATAGAACAGTCCTCTCACCTCTCTCTTGACTCCAGCAGAACCGTTTGCAGAATGGCTGCAGCCCAGCAATTACTCCAAGACAAAGATTCTTCTCCCACAAACTCTCTGGGAAGAACTAGGGCAACCACTGTGGGTCTTGGAACCCCGGAGCAAAATTCAGCTCAATTTTGCACTTAGGGGTCCCCCAACATAACGGCTGTGAAGGGAAACCTGCTGGTGAACAAGCCCCTGACCTACCCGCAGAGCTTCTAACCAGCCTTTGCCTTGCCTCTTCCTTCAAGATAAATGGACAATTAGAGCTCAACGGACATTTGAGAAAAGCAAGGCACCATGATGTAGAAAGTCCAAAATTAAAAATAAACAACCACCACCACCCAGAAAAATGTACAGTGGAAAAAGAAGAAATTAAAGAAATGAGAGATGTTTCTGAAAAACTTCTCACAGTGATGATTCAAGAAGCTAGTATATCTATAAACTATGAATGGGATGTTATAAAAAAGAACCAAGGAATAATAGTTCTTGGAAACCGAAAACCTGATATTGCATGAAAGAAAGCATGCAATTGAAAGGTTGGATGATAAAGATGCGTAAATCTCACCATGATCTGTATTACTTGTGTATTGCTGCGGTAGCAAATTGCCACTAATTTAGTGGCTTAAAACAACACAAATTTATTCTCTTAGAGTTCTGGGGATCAGAAGTCCAAAATGGATCCCACTGGGCTAAAATCAAAGTGTTGGCAGGTCTACATTCCTTTTGGAGGTTCTAAGAGAGAATCTGTTTCCTTGCCTTTTTCAGCTTCTAGAAGCCACCTACACTCCTTGGCTTGTGGCCTCTTTCTCCACTTTGCAAGCCGGCGGCATAGCATCTTCAAATCTCATGTGCTGTCTCATCTCTGTTTTCCATTAGCACATCTACTTTGACTCTGATTCTTCTGCCTTCCTATTCCTGTTACGAAGACCCTTGTGATCACATCGGGTTCATCTGGATAATCTCTCCATCTCAAGATCTTTAACTTCGTCACATTTGCAAAGTCCTTTTTTGCCATGTAAGGTAACATATGCACAGGTTCTAGGGATTAGGATGTGCCTGGCAAAATTGGTGAGAGAGAGAGAGACCTATCACTAGAGGTATCATTGCGAATTTCAGCACACCAAAGATAAAGAAAAGATCCTAAAAACTTTCAGTGGAAAAAAAAACAACATGTCCTATAAAAAAGACCAATAATCAGTCTGGCATTGGTTTCTCTTCAGCAATCCTAGATAATATAGAAAAACTCTATCAATGCCTTAAAAGTTCTTAGAGGGAAATTATTTTCAACCTGGAATTCTATGTTCAATCAATTGAGGAGAAGAGCAAATTTAAAATATCCTCTCAAAGTCACTTTCATGGTTTTTTTTTTCTTTCTGGGAAATAACTTTCAGCTGAACTCTAACAACACAAGGAAGTAAACCAGCAAAGCGGATGCCGTGGAATCCAGGAAACACAGGTTCAGTCTGAGAGAGCAGTGAAGGGAAGTCCTGGGAAAGTGGCTATTCGGGCCTAGACAGTGACTTGTGTGGGTTGCAGGAGGAGGGAGGCAGCGCGAGGAAGGAGGGCTCCAGAAACAAAGGGGGATTTGGAAGGCAAAATAGTACGAAGAAGATATTGGTACAACTTGAAGATGTGGTTCAAGGAGAAAAGCAGAACCAGTAGGAGATGACAGATGGTCAACAGATTTATTAATTACAAGGAATTGGCTTACATGATTGTGAGCGCTGCCTATGCAAGTTCAAAATCCATAGACGGTGCTGTCATGAAGGGAAGGTCTTGGCAGGCTTGAAAGCCTGGTGCAGGCTGAGGCCAGTGTCCACAGGTGGAATTTCTTCTTTCTCGCTCAGGGAAATTTCAGACCTGCTTTTAAGGCCTTCCAATGGATTAAATCAAGCCCACCCTCTTTAATCTCCCTTACGTAGAACCAACTGATTAGGGACTTTAATTACATTTTCAAAATCCCTTCACAGCAGCCCCTAGATTAGTGTTTGAATAACTGAGTACTCTAGCCTGGCTAAGTTGACATACTCAAAAAAGGCATGACATGCAGGCAACAGAAAAGAAAAGGAATCAGAAACAAGAAAAAAAAAAATCCCATCATCAGAAAGTTATGACCCAAATACAAAGCAAACTAAAATGAAAATGCTATTTTGATTACAAGGTGGGACACACAAAAGAAAAATCCATTTGAACTTGACTAGAAACATTTTTCACTAAGGGGCTCAGTTGTTATGACATTGGGTCCATAGAGGAGGAGTGGTAATCAGAGTCCCCCACTTGGCTCTGGACGGACACTGTTTACACAGTTAGGACAATGCCAACGCTTATTGGTTTGGAGCATTTAGAATCAACCTTTGGGCAAATCACAGGAGACCCGACGGTGTGTAAGGAATACGGTGCAAATGCCATCAGCCTGGACATTGTACAAATAGAGGTTCAGGTTAGGAGGAGAAATCAAAGGCAGGATATGAACACTTACGTCTTCATCTCAGAGAATGGGCAGCCAAGAGACGCTCCCTACAATGGATGGAATAAGAAACAGAGATTTAAGGTTTGAACGCACAAGGCCAGTGAAGGAAATGAGAATCATGAAATTGCTACACTGGGAGGAGGCGGGACGGGATGTGGGAGCTACATGAGTTAGCTAAATCCTCTATCACAGGAGGAAATCAATAAATAAAGTCTAGAGTCAGTAAATCAAGAAAGAGAAGCTAGAAGCTTATTATTTAGTGCTGTGGAGATGGCAACCAAAAGAAAAACAATAACAAATGTTACCAGTGGTTTCCTCAAGGCAGCAAAAATAAGAAAGGGGAGAGTAGAGTCAGGATGGTTTCTTTACAACAGTAAATCTTTCTGTATTATTTAATTGTTAATTAATCAAATGCATGTTACCTTTATAAAAAATTTATACAATTGTATTTGTAAAAAAGAATTCTCAAACAGAAACAGAGCTGTGTGATATGTAAAAGATGGCAGCTGGACAGGAGAGAGGGCTGTAGTAATCGTGCCATTCACAAGGGAATCGGGGGTTACTACCTGGTGTTCTACTGCCACAGGCGACGAGAGGCCCCCCGAGATTTGTGTTTGGGGGCCAAGGTGGCAGTTCAGCATGGTAGCACACAGAGCTGACCTGGAGATTGGGGAAGAATCCCAGAGAACAAGCCGATGTGTGATAATAACATAACAACTGCCCCCAAATTAATATCAGAGGGCGCATCTCCAGCTGCCCCGACTCTCCGGCGCCTGCGGCTCCCCCATTTCACCCGCAGTCAGCACAAACTGAGACATCGACTCGACTGCTGTGTGAAGGAAGCTGGGGAAAGGGACCATTTTGCCAGTGACCCCAATTCTACTTGAGTGTAACCACACACAGCAGGGGATTAAGGCTCTTGCTGGAACCGTCCCAGGTTTTACTTCCTCATTGCAATTTCCTGCTCCAGAGCTAGACGAACGCTTGACTCTTGCCGGAGTCATTCTCAATAAACATTTGCTGATCAAATGCTTGCGTACCTGAATGAATGATTAGAAGCCGGAGGAATAAGCTTCCAGGAGGGGCTTGAAAACAAGCTGGTCAGCAGTTGCAGGTGGGGGTGGAGGCTGGGAACGTGAGCTGAGTACCTCAGGGGAATGGGGGGTGCAGATAACAGCGGGGTTTTCCTCTCAGTCTTTTCTTCCTCCTCTTCCTCCTCCTCCTCCTTCATTTGCTGTCAGCCCTCCACCCTCCTCTCTTTTCTCTCCTTGCCTTCCTTTGCCCCTGGCCCTGCTTTCAGGCCTCTTCCAGCCTCACCCCTCCTGCTCCCCTGGTTCTCTTCTGCATTTGCAATTTATGTGCATTTGTCCCTCCTATGAAATGCAAATGATTCATTTCACAGTATTTGCATAATGTTCCCATCATTTTCCTTCTGGTCTTTCTTCTTTCTTCATCTATACCACTTTTTTTGTTTTTTAGAAATTCCTATAGAGGGAGGACAAGTTCCCCGCCCTCCCCAAGCCTACGGCTAGCTGTTTCCTAATGACAGTGACATATTTCATGGAGCTCTTCTGCAGTTGGGAGCTTTTTCTCCCTTCCTTCCCTCATGTAAGCACTATGAGTGAAATTTTTCCAGCAATAATTCCAAGCTTTAAGTAAAATCACTATAGGCAATTGTGCAACCTGGGAAGAACGTCCTGTTCTCCTTTAGTATTAACATTACAGCCGGCCCTGCAAATCCACAGATGCAGAACTGTATCTTTTTATTTTATAAATTAAAAAAACCACCAATGCAGTATATTTATTTTACAAATAAAAAATGCAGTATAACAACTATTTACACTGCATTTACATTGTATTAGATATTTTAAGTAATATAGACATGATTCCACTTATACCAGAGGATGTACATAGGGTATCTTCAAATACTGCTCGTTTTTATATAAGGAACTTGAGCATCCTCGGATTTTGGTATCCTGTGTGTGTGTGTGTGTGTGTGTGTGTGTGTGTGTGTGTGTGTCGGTATGGGGGGGAATCTGGAACTAATTCTCCCTGGGGATAAAAAGAGGCACTGTATTTAGAAGCCAAGAAGATATATAAATGATGATAGACTATGCTCTTCACTCCCATCTGCAATTACATCAAAGCAGTTAACTCTAAAAAGGGGCATATTCCATGGGAAACAGAAATGCATAGCCTCTTTTTTTTCTATTCCAAACCAAAAAGCAGTGATGCTTCTCTTTCCAAAAGCATAAAAATAGAGTTGAAACAAGAATTTCCCAGGGAACTTCTCATTGTCATTTCCTACAGAGAAACCCAAATATTGAAATGCATAGTCCCTTTAAGAGAGTTAACTTGTCTCATGCATAAATAAACCAAATCATCACTATTTTAGAAACTTAAGAGCCTATGAAACTGCAGTTTTAAAAGCTCAGATACAGCTCAGTAATTTCATTATAAAATTTGCATTCTGACCTGTGGTACAAATTTAAAAGTAATTTAAAAGCGTCTCCAAATTGTGCAGGGTGATGGTGAGCAGATGTAAGTATTGCAGCATAATTATATAATCTGGTGTCAAACAGAAATCAAATCTAATAAGCCTGTTGTTTACCCCCAGTTTGAAAGGGGTACCCTTTCATGTTATATTTAACTTAGGACAAATGGAATACTGTCATCAATTTATGAAGCCTTTCCAACAAAACTGCCAGAGACTCCAGGCTTCCCTGATGGAATGACAATGAGGGCAAGAAGTGGACAGATCCTTGGAGACTGGGCTCTGGACACAGATCTGACACTAAGGTGCTGGGACACCTTAGAGAAATTACCTAACTCAGGCCTTGGTTTTCTCCATAGAGGTAGGAAGGGTGGTGTATTAGGCTAGATCTTAACCTTTTATCAGTGGCAGATGGTTTTGAGAATTTAATGAAAGCTATGGGCCCATTCACCCCTAGCCCCTTTCAGGGAAAATAAACCTTGGTACGTACACTGAACATTTTACGTGCAATTTCAGGGTCTCATCCCCCCACCCCTAAAACCACACATGTGCCATCCAAGGGCCTGTGGGCTTCGTGACCTTTCTGGTCCTTCAAGCTCTCTTCTATCCCTGTACGCTGGGCTGCCTCAACTTAACTGTGAACCGCCCTGGGCCACATCCTCCACTCTTTTGGACACTCCATTATAGTGTTAAGGTCACAAACATCCTTGGTAAAGTTTCGTTGAATTTAATGTACATAAATATTCACCTGCCCTCATGCATCTCCTGTGTTTCTACAGAACAGTATTCTAAAGAGGCAAAACCTAACAATCTCAAGGAAGGAAAGCTCAGATCTCACGGTCACACCAAATGGGCCTTCCTTATGGAAAAAGTGAGTCATGTTCAAATCAAAAAGGATAAAAATGATATTTAAAATAGCAGTTTCTGGGAGATCTGTTTACTCCTGCAAAAAAGAGCTACAAAGCGTTAGGTGAAGCCGTTTCCTCACTCAGACAAGCATTTATTGAGTTGCTTGTGATATTCTGAGCCCTGGAGTAGCACTGGGGATCCTCTGATAAATGAGATACAGTCCTGGATTCAAACAGCAGCTCGTGGAGCGGGGGAACGTGGCTAGAAAAATCACACGAGGAGTGCTCGTTGTTTGCAATGGCGTGTGGGGAGTGCGCCGCTATGGGAGCACAATGGGGAGTACCCAACCCTGCCTGGGACAGGCGCCAGTGGGGACAGAGACACTTCTTGAAGGATGAGTTTGAATTTTCCAGGCAGCAGGAGAAGGACCTCTCAGACAGATGGCTGCGTAAGAGCAAGCAGTTGTTAGAGAGTTTGGGTGAGGATGACAAGTTTCCCGGTGTGGCTGGAGCACACACGGGTGTGCGGATGCTCTAGGAGAAGACGGGAGAAGCCAGACTACAAAGGATTCTGTGTGCTCTGCAAGTAGGTGGCACTTTATTGATCTCATTAAACATGTGATCTATGGGGACAAGGACTTACTGATATAATCGATATTTTAGAAAGATGGCATGGAGGATGGATTGGAGGCGGGGAGGCTGGAGGTGGGTTGACACTCTTTATGCACATCTCTTTGTGGACTTTCTTGAGAAAACTTTCCACTTGCGTGAGCCCTGTGCATATACACCAATTTTTGATGCTGATAGACACTTTTGTGCTTATTGGTAATCAAGGTTTGCTGGGTGTCTTCTGATTCATGTTTATCCATTATGATTTGTTTTTAACCTCAGTTTGAACACGATTTCACTTACATAAGCTCTTATACCCCACATGCGTGCCTGCAAATATGTTTTATCTAAGAAATACCACACCTAATTGGAAAAAAAGACCCTGTAAATATATAGTGAATGTCACTTTCAGTTAGCCCTCATTCGCTGTCTCTGAAATGGTGCATGTGGCTACCGCAGAGGCTACGGGATTGGCGCAAATGTTTCACACTGTATTTCATTCTGTAAAACTTGACAGTTTTGTATATCATAGAATTAGGAATGCTACTTATGCATGACTGCCAGGATACTATACCTTGCCTCATCTTATTCGTTAATGCATTCCACAGATATGTACTGGGCCTTACCATATTCCAGGCAATGTTTGAGGCATGGAAGATACGCTGTTGTGTAAGACAGAAAAGGTCCTTGATCAAGTGACCAGTGCTAAAGAGAATTCAAGTACATGACAGGATGAAGGACTCGAGGAGGTGATACTCATGAAGGAGCCATCAATGCAAACCATAGGGAAGAGCATTGTAGGAAGAGGGAGTAAGTCGCTGGTGCAAAGGTGTTTAGGTGGGCACGAGCTTGGTGTGTCTGAGAATTTGGGTTGGGGTGGGATGAAGCAAGCGGGAGAAGTAACAGGAGCCAGAGCCTGCAGGACAGTTGGCTGTCAAACCTATCAGACTCAACGCCTTGCTTTAAGAAAAAATTCATAGTACCCCTCCTACTGCCCTAAAATGAAATTCCTAGATAATATGTTAATTTCACCTGAACAATTTACTTATTCTTTAAAATTTTTTCAGAGACAAGGTCTCAGTCTGTTCTCCTGGGCTAGAGTGCGGTGGCATCATCATAGCTCACTGCAGCCTCGAACTTCGGGATTCAAGAGATCCTCCTGCCTCGGCCTCCTAAATAGCTGGGACTACAGACACATGACACTATGCCTGGCCAATTTTTAAACTTTGTAGAGACAGGTTCTCCCTTATTGCCCCAGCTGGTCTGGAACTCCTGGCCTCAAACAGTGCTCCCACCTCAGCCTCCCAAAATGTTGTGACTACAGGCACACCACCATGCTTGGCCTCCAAGCCAATTTTTTAAATTATAAAAACATTAAGAAGACAAAAGCCATCTGATTCCCCTAGTATTCATAAAAATGATAGGAAAACTGAAATCCTCGCTCCTAGTTTTTAGGTGGCCAATAAACTGATGGACCTCATAAGCAATTATTTTCATGAGGACATAGGACGACCTCTCCTATGTGGCCTGCATTAATCACTGTTTATTTTGTCATAAGAGTGTTATGATAGCTGTATTTCCTATGCATTGGGAAATAATATGTGCTTCATATAGAAGTGCCCTCATCCCTCAATGGATGAGTATAATTAATCCAAAATTTTTGCTCCTAAGCCTGAACTGGTTGTTATTATCCATCAAATATTCATTTTTGTTAAAGGAATAATGTCAAAAATCAATTTATAATAAAATACTTTGCATTCTACATGCAAATGCTCAGGCACGACTCCACTGAAAGGCACAGGCAGTAATCAGATGATTTCCCATTTGGGTGGAATCGCTGTGCATGTGCAGGTATGTGGCAATAGTGACTCAGAAACAGCCAGTGGCTTCTCTAAGGGTGAGGTGATTTTCTGAAATGGTGACCATTTCCAGATAAAGTTTGGAACAAAACAAAGTACAATACATTTTTTTCTCCATTGACACAGTAGTTGTACTCTTGGAAAATTCCATGTAAGTACTTTGCATTTAATGTATAATATCCAGTAAAGATCCAGGCTCAGATAATGAACAACAGGCAAAGTGAAGGACCATGCTACAGCAGTGCGATGTCTAGCATTCCCACCCTGCCTGCTAAATGCAGTAGCAGCCCCTCTTCCCAATCATTACGACAACAGAAAGTGCTCCCATAAAATTCCAAGCACTCCCTAGGATGACAGCCACCGAGGCAGGATTTTATGAGCCAAAGGAAGGAGTTTGGTTTTATTCTAAGTGCCATGGGAACCTACTGAAAGATTTTATTCTGGGAAGGAACAGAGCAGGGGTAAGTGTTGTGTAGGCAGACCAACCAAGAAGTTTTTTTTTGAGACAGAGTCTCACTGTGTTGCCCGGGCTAGAGTGCCGTGGCGTCATCCTAGCTCACAGCAACCTCAAACTCCTGGGCTCAAGCGATCCTCCTGCCTCAGCCTCCTGAGTAGTTGGGACTACAGGCATGCG
>CAUYRB010018148.1:0-21675 GCA_963574695.1 Propithecus perrieri | reverse complement strand
AATGTACATGAATCAGTAGCATTTCTATAGAATAATGACAGCCACGCTGAGAATCAAATCAAGAACGCAGTATCATTTATAATAGCTGCAAAGAAAATAAAATACCTAGGAATATACTTTACCAAGAAGATGAAAGATCTCTTCAAGGAGAACTACAAAACATAGATGAAAGAAATCACTGATGACACAAACAAATGGAAAAACATCCCGTGTTCACGGATTATAAGAAACAATATTGTGAAAATGCCCATACTGCCCAAAGTGATTTACAAATTCAATGCAATTCTCATCAAAATTATCAACATCATTTTGCACAGAATCACAAAAAACAATCCTAAATTTCATATGGAATCACGAAAGAGCCCAAATAGGCAAAGCAAACCTAAACATAAAGAATGAAGCTGAAGGCATCACATTATCCAATTTCAAATTATATTACAAGGCTATAGTAACCACAGTGGCATAGTACTGGTGTAAAAGTAGACACACAGATCAATAAGACAGAATAGAGAACCCAGAATTAAAACCGCATACCTACAACCAACTGATCTTCGACAAAGCAGACACATACATACATTGAGGAAAGGATGACCTATTCAATAAATGGTGCTGGGAAAACTGGAGAGCCATATGCATTCTGAAACTGGATCCCTATCTCTCACCATACAGAAAATTAACTCAATATGGATTAAAGACTTAAATGTAAGACCTAACACCACAAAAATTCTCAAAGAAAACTTAGGAAAGCTCTCCTAGACATTAGTCTAGGCAAAGAATTTATGACTAGTACTCCAAAAGCAAATACAACAAAAATAAAAATAAATAAATAAGATTTAATTAAACTAAAATTTTTCTGCACAACAGAAGACATAATCAACAGAGTAAATAGACAACCTACAGAATGGGAGAAAATATTCACAAACCATACATCCAAAAAAGGACTAATATCCAGAATCCACAAGGAACTCAAACAAACCAGCAAGAAAAACAAATAACCCTGTTAAAAAGTGGTTAAAAGAAATGAACATATATTTTTCAAAAGAAGATATATAAACAGCTACAAACATATGAAAAATGCTCAACATCAATTAATGCAAATTAAACCCACAATGAGATACCATCTTACATCTGTCAGAATGGCCATTATTAAAAAGTAAAAAAAAAAACACCCTTGAAGCTCTGACTCAGGTGGGGCAAAGGCAATATATGTAACCTAAACATATTTATCCCTGTAATATGCTGAAATGAAAAAAAAAAGAAAGAAAAAAAGGTCAAAAAATAGATGTTGGCACAGATGTGGTGAAAAGGGAATGCTTATACACTGTTGGTGGAAATGTAAATCAGCACACCCTCTATAGAAAACAGTGTGGAGGTTCCTCAAAGAACTAAAAGTAGACCTACCATTCAATCCAGCAACCCCACTACTGGATATCTACCCAAAGGAAAAGAAGTCATTATATCAAAAGGATACCTGCCTTCAAATGTTTATCGCAGCACAATTCACAATTACAAAGATATGGAATCAGCCTAAGTGCCCAGCACTTATAAGTGGGAGCTAAATGATGGGTATACATGGCTATACAGAGTGCTATAATGGAATTTGGAGGCTCAGAAGGTGGAAGGGTAGAAGGGGGGGCAAGAGATCAAAAATTACCTATTGGGTACAATGTACACTATTAGGGTAATGTGTATCCTAAAAGCCCTAACTTCAGCACTATACACTTCACCCATATAACAAAAAATCACTTGTATTCCCTAAATCTATTGACATTTTTAAAAACTTTCAAAAAACAAAATCAATATGCAAAAATCTATTATATTTTTAAATACTAACAATGAAGAATCAAAACTTGAAATTAAAACAAAATATCACAAATAAAAGGTTTAAAAGGCAATACCACTGTTAGCATTGAAAATGTGATAAATGTGGGATAAATCTGAAAAAAGATGAGCAAGATCTGTACACTGAAAATTATAAAACATTGCTGAGATAAATTAAACACCTAAATAAATGGAGAGATATACCATGTTCATGTGTTGGAAGATTCAATATTGTCAAGATGTCAATTCTCTCCAACTTCTACAGATTCAACACAATCCTAATCAAAATCCCACCAGGCTTTATTGAGAAGACAAAAAAAAAGTTATGGAGCATTAAAGTTAAATTAAATAATGAAGGCATATTAATTAGGAGTCATACAAGTTAAATCATACCCCAAAAGAAAATGATTACCAATGGGAGAAGAGAGAAGGCTTCAATTTCTGAAATAAGTAAAAAGTAAAGATTTAAGAGAAAGAAGCCTAGATAGAAAAAAGAAGTATAAAGCACCTATAATTTAATAAGGTGGGCTACATTCCTCTAAAGCAGTGCTTTAAGAAAATGGTGTTGGTTTCCTCCGTAGGTGAATCTCTCCCTTTCTCAGGTTGAGGGAGGATAGCTAGGTTTCTCACCTCCTGTTAGCATCTCACTCCCTACTGGAATCTCACTTCTTGTTGCCCTCAGAAAGCAAAGCTTGTGATGGTAGTGCTCCCTCTCCTTCAGGCTCTCACAAGACTGCATCAAGAAATAATAGCCGTTTCAACATCACAACAATAGTTCCAAATTGTGTTCTTTCCTGGGAACTTCCAACTTATTGAATAGATGCAAAGGGTCCAGCTATTTTCACCAGCCTCAAACTTTAGAATCTTTATCTTGTTCTCCTTATCTGTTTAATTACCATTAAAAAAAAAAAAGCACAACCTTTCCCTTTATAATCACAGTTTCAAAAAGGCGAACAATTTTAAGATAAAACAAAAAAAGAGATACGGAGAAACCATTTCTTCTTGTGAAGACAACAAATGTCTGTTATCCAAGAAGTTGTTTTTTTTTTTTAGGGTTGTATTTTCCTTCAAAGTTTGAAAACACTGCTAAACTCCTGGGCTCGGGTCTTGTTTGCTTTCCAACTGCGGTGGTTTCCAACTAGTTCATTATCTTGATTGGAGGGCAGGACCTCAAGATAAGCCATCTCAGAAGATTATTTCATACCTTTGGCAAGAACTTAAGTAGTGATGATGTAAAAGAAATCATTCATATTTTGAGAGGAAAAAAATATGGCTTGTGGAAGAAACTTTGCTGATGAGAAAAAGATAATGTATGATTTAGGCATTCCAAATCTGTATGTTAAAAACATGTAAGATGTGGAGTGAGGGAAAATTTGAAAAGTGGATATGATGTGCTTAAATTGAGGTCAAAAGAGTGAATTCTATTGAGTTGGGTTGAAATGCACACATACGTGCAAACACATTTACCAAACTGTCGAGTGGGCACTCATGATGTGTTTGTTACCTCCAATATTTAGTGACATTAATGATCAATTTCTCTTCACCCTTCAGGCCAAGTTCTCTTCTAAATTCCATCCCACCTACACTAACACAGGCCGGTGTGTAGGTATCGTCAAGCAGAATTCAGTTCTATCAACTGGGATGAAATGCAAGAGAACATCTATACGCAAGGTTGGCAAGCGGAGGTGATAGATAGAGTCTGCATGCATGCCCTGACAATTTTTTTTTTTCTGGCACTAACTACCGTGATTTGACACAACTGCATATTTTTTAGACACTATATGATCCTGGCAAACGAAAGTGTCAGTGCAAATTATACTCCATCAGCTTAAACCCTCCTAAATGCCAGGGAAGTAATTTGATCTGAACTGTGAGCAAAGTCTTAAAAAAGGATGGTGATACTGATCATGTTTTATTCCAACCTAAGGGTGTGAACAACACATGGCTATCGTTTATTGCATTTAAACCACTGCATGTTCCGGACATGCTCTGTCCAAGAGGGTTGCCGCTGATGACATGTGGCTACTGAGCTTTCAAAATGTGAATAGTCCGAATTGAAATGAGCTGTAAATATAAATACACACTGAATTTTGGAGATTTAGTATAAAAACAGAATTTAAATACCGCATTAATAACTTTTATATTGATTTCATATTGAAATGATATTTCAATAATCAGATGGGTAAAATAAATTATTCAAATCAAGTTCACCTGTCTCGTTTTACTTTATGTAATGCAGCTATTAGAAAATTGTAAAGTATATTATATTTCTTGCGTTATATCTATTAGATAGTGCTGTTCTACTGATGATGACCAGTAAATATTACCAGTAAAGATTAATAAACCGTGTGTACTCATTGCTTGGTTTATTTTAAAGTGCATAGATTTGAAAAGCAACAGAAAGAGCACGCCCCTCTCTGAGAGCCAACCCTCATACACATTATGTAAGTTTAATACTCTGGGAACCAGGATATTGGCAATTTTCTTTTGTGGAGCCTAAAATGGTCATCTTCAAGAGTTATCACACAACTTCTGCAGCGACGACTAATTCCTAGTGATCATTTTATTGTCATGTTGCAACCAAAATATTCTCATTATTAAAAACAAACCAGCCAACCACCTCAGGGGTGGGGAAGGGGCACACCTCTGTGGGCTGACAGCCAGAAGACTGAAGCCTCCAAATTCTGGCCCCAAACCATCTCCTCCAGCATCATGCCCTGCCACCACCTGTCCCACCCCAGTGTTCAAACACAGGCATGGACTCTTCACCACTCCCCAAACATGCACAACCTCTCACAACTCCGTGCCTTTTCACATGCTATCCCCTTTACCGGAATGCTCAGATCCCATTCTTCTGCCCATAAAACTCCTACTCCTACTTTAAAATCCAACTTGGATGCCTCCTCCTCTGCAAAGTCATCCTACTCTGCTCCCACAGTGTTCTTACATTTTTACCATTTAATTACTAGAGCACAACTAGATTTCATGATAATTATTTGATTATCTCTCTGCTCATGTGAGCAGTGACCACCTCATCTCATTTATGTGTGCTTACAACACTGTCAGGCCAACAGAATGAATTTTGTGTTGGTGTATGTGTACATACGTGTGAGTGTGCACATTTGCAAACATACACACATAGGAAAGAAAATAATAATAATAAATTTAAAAAATAATAAATAATAAAGTTATACATCAAAATGTTAATGGTGGTCAATTCTGGTGGTGGAATCATGTGATGTATGGGTGACTTTAAAATATTCTGGTAAAATGCACATAACACAAAATTTACCATTTTAGCCATTTCTAAGTGTATGGTGCAGTGGTGTTAAATATATGCACATTGTTGTGAAACCCATTTCCAGAACTTTTTCCCTAAAACCTTGAACACTGAGAGAGTTTCCTACAGACTCTACTCTCAAGTAAGGGTAATAGATAATGCCAGAATGCATGTGCTTTGGGGTATTTGAGGCAGAGTGAGGCATTTGAATGTTTTGTGTCCCTCCATGACTATCCTTCTGCCTACCTGTGCTCACTGGTGATTGGAAGGCCCAAAGCAAGTGGCCTTTGGGTGTAGTTGTTCTTGATTTATCCTTGAGAATCATAGCTCAGCCTTAGGGAACTGTTAAGACATAAATCTTAATTTCTCATCTGACCTCTAAACAGCTATTTTCCAACTACTTTTCCTTTTTTAAATCAACAGATGTTTGTTGTGCACCTACTATGTGTTGGGGGCACACAGAAGCAAATGACAAGACCTCAGCCCTCATCTTATGAAGCTAAATTTCTCAAAGGGAGATGGACAACAAATGAAGAATCATCAGAACCCAGAACATTCGTTCTCTTCTCCATGCACAAGAGTTGAAGATATTGCTTGCTATGTGCCACCTGACACAGTCAGTACAGCAGGGACAGAAAGCAAGTCATCAGAATGTCCCTTCACAGAGCCACAGACACAGGCCCAAAGAGGCCAGAGGAGTGATTCTTCTTAGCTAAAGACAAAACAAAACAAAATAAACAAACAAAAAACCTCTGCAGTTTTCTGTGAAATGCTTCCAGATATGGAGGCTGTGTAACCCCCTCTTGCTGGTCAGCCAAGGCCCCTTTCAAAGACTGAAGTAAGCTTCCTCAGGCAACAGAGCTTAAAATGCACTGGTCTGAGCAATGGTTCCCACACTTGAGGGTGCCTCCAAATATCCTGGAAGCTGGTTATAGCACACACTGTGGGGCTCCTGTAACAGAAGTTCTGATTCAGCAAGTCTGGGTGGGTCCCAAGGTCCCAAGTGATGGTGATGCTGCTGGATGGGGGACCCTACATCAAGAATCATTGATTTAGACTTTGTATTTGTGCACCCAAGAAAAACTGGGCTATATTATCCTCCATCTTGGAGATCTGAGAAGCCCCCTCCTTCAGATCAGATACTCTGATTATATTATATTAAATTTATCAAAGTCAAAGACAAAAAGAGAATTTTGAAAACAGTAAGAGAAAAACAACTTGTCCCATACATGTGAATGTTCATAAGACTATCACATTTCTCAGCAGAAACCTTGCAAGCAAGAAAGAGTGCAACAATATATTCAAAGTATTGGAAAAAAAAAACAAAAAACTCTGTCAACCAAGAATACTATACCCAGCAAGGCTGCCCTTCAGAAATGGAGAGATAAATGGAGAGATAAAAACTTGCCAAGAAAAATAAAAGGTGTGGTAGCTCATCACCACTAGACTTGCTTTACAAGAAATGGTAAAAGGAGTTCTTCAAGTAAAAACAAAAAGATACTATCAATATGAAAGCATATAAAAGTACAAAACTAAATTTAAAGGTAAAATTATCATCAAATTCAGAATATCCTAATGCTGTAATAGTAGTGCATAAGTCACTTTTAGCTTTAATATAAAAGTTAAAAGACAAAAGTCTTAAAAATAACCATAGCTACAACAACTTGACAATGTATACATGATATATGAAGATGGTAATTGTGATACTAATAACACAAAGTATAGGGGGAGAGGAAGTTAAAATGTAGTTTCTATATGTGGTCAACAGTAAATTGTTATCAGATTAAAACTGACTGTAATAACTATAAGATGTTTTATGTAAGCATCATGGTAACCACAAAGAAAAAAAAAACCTATAGCAGATACACAAAAGATAAAGAAATCAAAGCACATAGCTACAAAAATCATCAGATCACAAAGGAAGACAATAGATAGGAAGAATGGAACAAAAGAACTATAAAAGAGTCAGAAAACAAATAACAAAATGGCAGTACTTTAAATGTAAATGGATTGAATTTTCTAATCAAAAGACATAGAGTGGATGAATGAATTAATAAAACAAGATCGAACTATATGCTGCCTACAAGAGACTAATTTTATCTTTAAGAACAACACAGGCTGAAAGTCAACGGATGGAAAAAGATATTCCATGCAAATGGTAATGAAAAGAGAGCAGAGGTGGCTATATTTATATCAGACAAAATAAAGTAAGTCAAAAACTGTCACAAGAGACAAAGAAGATCATTATATAATGATGAAGGGTTAAATTCATCAAAAGGACAATTGTAAACATATATGCATCCAACATCTGAATATCTAAATATATAATGCAAATATTAATAAAATTGAAGGGAGAAATAGATGGCTATACAATAATAGTATGGGCTATATAATAATAGTATGTTCAACAGACTTGAACAATATTACAGACCAAAAGGACCTAACAGACATATACAGAAAGTTCCATCCAAGAACAACAGAATACATGTCATTTTCAAGCACATAAGAAACGTTTTCCAAGATAGATCATATATTAGGTTATAAAACAAGTCTTAATAAATTCAGAAAGACTATAATCACATAAAGCATCTTTTCCAACCACAGTGGTATACAACTGTAAATGCAAAACAGGAAAAATTTTGAAAATTCACAAACATGTAGGAATTAACACACTTCTTAATAATCAATGGGTCAAAGAAGAAATCAAGATGGGTATATGCATACACAAAGAGTGCAATGCACACCACCCGGAGGATGGACATATTTGAAACTCGGACTTGGGGGGGAGGGGGCGAAGGGCAACATACGTAACCTAAACATCTGTACCCCCATAATATGCTGAAATAAAAAAAAAAAAGAAGAAATCAAAAGGAAAATCAAAAAAATATCTTGAGACAAATGAAAATGGAAACACAACATGCCAAAAATTACAGGATTTAGCAATCGTAAGAAGCAAGTTTATAGTGATAAATGCCTATATAAGAAAAAAGAAAGATCTCAAGCAACCTAACTTTATACCCCAATGAATTAAAAGAAGAAGAACTAAGCCTAAAGTCAGCAGAAAGAAGGAAACAGTAAAATCATAGCAAAAATAAATGAAATAGAGACTAAAAAAGCAATAAAAAGATAAAGAAAACCAAGAGTTGGTTTTTCAAGAGGCAGAAGAAAATTGACATACCTTAGATAGACTAAGATAAAAAGAGAGAAGACTCAACAAAACAAAATTATAAATGAAGAAGACATTGCAACTGATACCACAAAAATTCTAAGAATCAAAAGAAACTACTAAGAACAATTATATGCTAACAAATTGGATAACCTAGAAGAAATGGATAAATTTCCAGCAACACACAACCTACCAATACTGAATCATGAAGAAACAGAAAATCTCAACAGATCAATCACGATTAAGGAGATTAAATCGGTAATCAAAAAAATTCCAACTTCTTTGTTTTCTTTAAGCCCTGGATTACATTAATTCATGGCTGAATTCTAACAAACATTTAAAAGAAGATTGAATACCAATCCCACTTGAAGTCTTCTGAAAAACAGAACTAAAGAGAATACTTCCAAACTCATTTTATGAGATCAGCATCACCCTGATACCAAAGCCAGACACAGACATTACAGGCAAAGAAAACTACAGGCCTGTATCTCTGATGAACACAGATGAAAAACCCTCCATAAAATACTGATTTCAACAGCACATCAAAAAATTATATCTCATGACCAAGTGGCATTTTCCCCCAGTATGCAAGGTTGGTTTAACATATGCAAATCAATTAATGTGATAAACTGCATTAATATAATGAATAATAAACACTATGTGATCATTTCAATAGATGCAGAAAACTCATTTGAAAAAGTTCATATTCTTTTATGACACAAACTCCCAGGAACTTAGATATAGAAGGAAATTCCCTCAACATAATAAAGGGCACTTATGAGAAATCCACAGTTAACATCATAATCTATGGGAGAAAACTAAAAGCTTTTTCTCTAACATCTGGTACAAGGCAAGGCTACCACTTTCAATACGGTACTGGAAGTTCTAGCCAGAGCAATTAGGCAAGAAAAAGAAGTAAAAAGCATCCAAATTGGAAAGGAAGAAGTTAAATTGTCTCAGTTAGCAGATAACATAATTTTATATATGGAAAATCCTAAATATTCCACAAAAATTGTTAGAATTAATAAATAAATTCAGAGAATTTTCAGAATACAAAATTAACAAACAAAAATCAGGAGTGTTTCTATACATTAACAATACATTTACAATAGCATCAAACAAAAATACTTAGGAATAAATCTAATCAAAGAGGGGAAGAATCTGTACACTGAAAAGTATAAAATATTGATGAATAAATTGAAAAAGACAAATAAATGGAAAGATATCCAATGTTCGTGGATTGGAAGAATTAATATTGTTAAAATGCCCACATTATCCAAAGCAATTTACAAATTCAATGCAAAGCCTATCAAAATTCCAATGGCATTTTTTACAGAAGTAGAAAAAAAATTCTAAAATTTATATGGAATAACAAAAGATGCCAAATAGCCAAAGCAATCTTGAACAAAAAGAACAAAGCTGGGGGCATCACACTACCTGACTTCAAAATATACTACAAAGACTTAATAGTCAAAAGAGCATGGTACTGGTGTAAAAACAGACACATATATAATGAAACAGAACAGAAAGCCCAGAAATAAGTCCTCATATTTACAGTCAACTGATCTTTGAGAAAGGTTCCAAGAACACAATGGGGAAAGCACTGTCTCTAGGGTAAATGGTGTTTGGAAAACTGTATGTTCACATGCTAAAGAATGAAATTGGAACCTTATCTCACACCAGATATAAAAATCAACTCAAGTACTTAAACATAATGCTTGAAACTGTAAAACTACTAGAAGAAAACACAGGGAAAGAGCTTCTTGACACTGGTCTAGACAATGATTTTTTGGATATGACCCCAAAATTGCAGGAAACAAAAGCAAAAATAAACAAATGGGATTGCATCAAATTAAAAACATTCTTCCCAGTAAAGGAAATAGTCCAAAGAGTGAAGAGACAACCTATGGAATGGGAGAAAATATTTGCAAACTACATATCTGATAAAGGGTTAATATCCAAACTATATAAGGAACTCAAATAGCACCATAGCAAAAAACCAAATAAACTGATTAAAAAATTAACAAGAGATCTAAACAGATACTTCTCAAAAGAAGATACATAAATGTCCAGCAGGTATATGAAAAATATGCTTAAACATCAGGGAAATGCAAAAACCACAATGAGATATTATCTCACACCTATTAGAGGGACTATTAGCAAAAGATGAAAGATTAAGTGTTGGCAAGGACGTGGAGACAAAGGAACCCTTGTACCCTGTTGGTGGGAATGTAAATTAGTATAGCCATTCTAGGAAACAGTATGAAGGTTCCCCAAAGAATTAAAAATAGAATTTTTTATGATCCAAAAATCCCACTTTTGAGTACATAATTTAAAGAGGTGAAATCACAATGTTGAAAAGATATCTGCACTCCCATGCTCACCACAGTGTTATTCACAATAGCCAAGATATGGAATTAATCCAAGTGTTTGTCAAAAAATGAATGGATACAGGACGTGTGGTATGTATGCACAATGAAATACTACTCAGCCTTTAAAAAAGAAGGAAATTCTGTATTTGCTACGACACGAACAAACCTGCAGGGGAGTAAAGACAAACACTGCATAATCTCACTTTTATATGTTTTCTAATATGTCAAACTCATAGGAGAGTAGAATGGCCATTGTCAGAAAATGGGGTTGGGGAAATTGGGAGATGTTGGTCAAAGGGTACAAAATCTCAATTAGACAGTATGAATAAGTTCAAGAGATCTGTTGTACAATATAATGACTATAGTTAATAATCATGTATTGTATAGTTGAAAATGGCCAAGAAATTAGACCTTGAATGAGATCACCATAAAAAATGATAAGTATGAGAGTTGACGGATATGTTAATTAGCTTGATTTAACCATGGCACAATGTATATACACAGCAAAACATCAAATATATATAAATTTTCATTTGTCAATTATGCCTTCATAAAGCTGGTGGGGAAATAAATAGATAAATATGTGATATTATAGGTGGTGACATCCCACAAGGCAAGAGTGAGCAGGACCAGAGAATACATATGATGGTGGGGGCTTCAATCTTGGACAGAGTGGTCAGGAAATCCCCTCTGGGGAACTAACCTGAGCCATTGGATATCTGGGGAAGGACAGAGGTTTGCTTCAATGGCTGTGGAATAAGCACACTGTCAGGAGCTGGAAAACTGGAGACAGATTAGGATACTATCCCAAGGCCCGTTGAGCCTTTTTGTCTGACCAGTAGGGAAGGAAAGTGAAGATGAAGCACTATACAGTCGAGAGAGCTGAGTTCATAAGAAATGAATAATGGATGGCTGGAGAAAGCTTTCAGCTTCGAGGTGCAAGCAGGTGTGGTGAGTAAAACAGGTCAAAATGCAAACAATTCTCGAGGTTTCTAACCGAGGAGTCAGCAGATACAATGAGGAGGTCATGCAACTATCCCAAGCTTCACCCTAATGAAACCGCAACCTGGTGAGTCATGTAAAACAAGCAAATGACACTTGAAGCTCGATGGAGCTGACTTGACATATGAACACAGAACATTGGCACACGCACGTGAATTGATTAGCATGTGTATGTTATGCACACCTTTACGTCATTTTACAGGATAAACGCTCATTCAATTTTTGCCCGGAAGAGAGGAAAAAAAAATTTAACTTCTAACAGAAAGTGTAAGAGGACAGAATGCACCTCCTTTATCTTTTCTGGCAATTCTACTGCATTCAAAAAGCCACCAGATTTCTCTTCTTGAAGTACAGGGTTAAATAAAAAGTCCAGGACCAGCGATGGAATAGCAGCTGTCTTAAGTGATAATATCTATGGAAAATAGACTGGATTAGCCAAGCAGCATCCAGAGAAATATGTATATCATCATGATTACCTCCCATTTATAGCCCAGCCTCTTGGGAGGGTACTGATCAGGGCTGCCAAAGAGGATAAATCAATTCATTCCAATTAGGCTTGGTGACTTTACCACTTGCACTTCGAGAATCGGGCTGGAATCACTTTGAAAAGAGATCATCTCTCTTCTCCTCTCTATTTAAACAGAAGCCTCTGTCAGAAACGCACGGAAAATACGTTTTGGCAGCTGAGTCAGTGGTAATTGTACAGAGTTGAATGCTCACAATTTTGCAGGCTGTGCCATAGAGACACGGGGTGGCCAGAAAGGAGTGAATATATCGCAGCATTCAAGCCAACTGCAGCCCCGTCACCTAGCCTGGCTGCAGCCAAACAGCCTCCTGCTTGAATCCTCCTCGGACCCTGATATGCCATATTTGTTCACAAATCAATTTCTGGGTGGGAGAAGACAGACAGGCCATGGGGGGAAGCTGTAATTAAAACTCATTCTTCCCCTGCACATGCGTACAGTTCGGTTATCAAGTCTTAATAATGCACTCCAGCGGTTTCGGTGTTGCCTGGCAAGGCCAGAGAGAGGGGTGCCAAGCTTCTAACACACTAGAGCTGAGCAGCTCCCAAATCAGGAAGGACATATGAATTCACACCGCATGTCTGCCAGCCACCAGGCCCCCAGAACAAAGGTAATAGCCCCTCCAGGTTCTCTTGTAAAAAGATGAGGAAGTTGCTTAATTTTAATCACAAAGACTCTCATGAGTAAAAAAAGAATAAAACTATTTTTCTTCCTCCCACAGCAGTAAATTAGACTAATTCTGACATGGCTTCAATTACTCATCTTACCATCACCAACAGTAATCCAGTCTCTAAAACTTCACACACTCACGTCGATCGTGCTGGTTTTTGCATTTCCACTCACAGATAAGAGGTGGCATTTTTTTTCCTGCATTTGCAGGCCCTAGTATACTGATCAATCAGCCAAATTCCTAGCATTTATTCAAATGAGGTGAATCATACAAATTGCTGACATGTTTATCAAGACGCTGACACCCTGAAGACTGTGTCCCAGCCCCCAGATGAGAACTGACATGTGGCAGACATCCGCGTGAATGTCGGAAGACACGCGGGGCAGCAGAGAACATCCTCTACCGAATGCAGACATTTCGAATGCCATTTGAGTGGCTCCCCTTCATCCAAAGCTGTATTTCCTTCCCTTGCTTCCTCGGCAGGTCAGCTCCCGCTGCTTATTTCTGCATCCCACGTTTAACAGGATGCCTGCCCCTCCCATCACCGTGTCACTAGACAAATCCCAGTTTTTGTCAATCTGGAAAATTGTCAGAAAGGAGACATGATCTTTCTATGACTTGCTAAAACCCTCACGACATTTCTTCTGAGAACCTTCACCTAGTACATGAACGGCTGCCGACCTAACCTGTGCTGAAACAGGGAGGGGAGGTGGAAATCAAAGTCTCAAGGAACAAAGACAGGAAACGGAAAGTGGGTGCTGCTCTATCAGAGCAGCTCGCCTTCTCCCCGGGAAGAGGGTCTACTCCTGTCACTAAGGGTTGGTGGCCGTAGAGTAACGGAGGTTCTGGGCACACAGCGGAGGACACTCCACTCATCTTGCAAGCATCTTGCAAGCATCTCATGCCGGGGGCCTTTGCAGCTGCTATTCCCTCTTCCCAGTCACCTGCATCATTCGCCCCCTCTACTCAAACCTTGGCTCACAGCTCCTCCTCGGAGAGGCCTTCTCAGACCGTCTTATCCAGCACTCTCCATCCCTTATCCTGCTTTATGTTTCTCCTCCACCAGATAATTCAGTTATTTATTTGAGCTCCACGGTGACTGGGACTTAGCTTTGCTCACTCTCACATCCCCAGCACCTATAACCATGCACGGTGTAGTGCGTGTTCAATAAACATTGAGCGAAAGGGTGAGTTAAACGAATGAGGAAGTGAATCAATATTTTAAAAGGTGAGATCACGCAGGGCATTCCTGTTGGTAGTAGTGGTGGTGTGTATATCGATAAGTAATAACAGCCATTATACTAATAGCCACCATCTATGTAGCACACTGAGTTAGCACTTTTATACTCCTCCTATCCTCTGCCCCGCTCTGCACCCTTAGGCTCTTGGTCACCAGTTATCTTACCTATGTATCTTAGCCTGGCTAATTATTAGAGAGTCAGAAATCATTCCCCAAGGCTCTATCGTTTAAGATTTGCTGCCAAGGAAAACCTCTTATGCTTTATTTTGGGTATCAAAGAAAAAACCAGGTTTAAAATAGGAACTTAACCTTCATGGCCAAGATTTGGTGGATGGAAATCATTTCAGACATTGATTTACCTCTTAGCACCATAATTCCCACTTTTCCCACTGCTGTTGGCATATGGTATGGTTCTCACTCATTCTAGAACCCAAAGACTCTCCTTCTAGAATAATTCATCAAGCTTCCTTTAATAAACATCCTATGACTAGTCCTTTGTTCAGAGACTATCAGAGATTAAATGAGCCCAGAGCCCCCAAACCCAGAGGAAAAGTACAAGAAGAAAAATAAACCAGCAGAAAGCCACCATCAGAGGTTGAGTCTTCCCCTTCAGTCCACACCAGCACAGCAGCTGGAGAGATCTTTCCAAAATGTAAATCCACATGTACATGTTCCAAATGGAAATGCACCCTGATTAAAGCACTGCAGCGGCTTCCTACTGTTCTTGAAATCAGGCTCAGCCCGATTTCAAGGACTACCTGCGAGCTTCTGCCTTCGTGGAGCTTCACTCTAGAAGCGGGTGGGTCAGCCTATAACCTCGTCCTTACAGGGGTCTCCCCAGCTCCTAGAACAACGTCGGACTTATGGGAGGCTCTGAACACACACGATTCACCAAATGAATGAATTCCCACCCAAGAGGCCTGAGACACGTAATCAAAGCAGTTACACTCTGTGGAACACATTCTTACCACTCCCAGTTCATCTGCTTGTTTCTGAAATCTTCTTGGTTAGATGGTAATTTTCCATTTCTAATAATTATTCCTCACCTTCTCACAGCCATTGTAACCTGGGGTCATTAAGGAACAGCCTAATGAAAAACTGAGACACTGCCTTGATTTTTTTTAAGTCCCCAATTAGGTAGACTCTTGGGATCTGTAATCAGCTCACTGTATCCCTTTTTTCTCTTTTTTTAGGAGAGGAGGGGTCTCCTTCTCAAGCTGTAGGTGATACTGATCACATGTGACTCTTTTCATTTAAAAAGCTATTGATCTCTCTTCCCCAAGATCTAGCTCTTTAATTCCAGCAAGCACCGAACAAGAAAGCAGACAGATGAAGGAAATAAATACTTGCAAAATGAAGAAACATTGAGCTTTGGGACCTGTGTGTCTTATTACCAAATCTTAGGAGATTTCTGCCTGGTCACGAGCCTTAATCTTGGATGGAGGGTAAAGGAGAAAAGGGAGGTTTAAACTTTATTAAAGAAAGCAACAATACAGAGTATCTTCCACAAAACAGCTTGTTTAGTCCCAAATTCAAAACTGAATAGTTACATCAGTTCAATTTGTTCCTTCATTTACTTAACAAACATTGCCAATCATGTTGACCAAATGTAACCAGATCGCATTTACTTTTTATCAAAGTCAATTAGCTTGGTTTTATTTTCCATGCAGGGCTAATTTATAGCCCGTGGCTTAGACTTTAAAACAGGAGTCTTGCTCTGGCCACTGACAGCTTCCTGACCTTATTTATTTCTCCTCTCTTAACAGTGGTCCAGAAAACTTTTCTTTTTTTAAAAATTTTATATAGGCCAAGCTGTACTCCCTCGTGGCTCCGTGACACCATGCGTGTCCAGCGAGCACCACGGGATGGACAACAGCTTATCCAAATTGTGACCACACTCAGCAGTTGTACCTGGCTCTAGAGTATTCCCATTCCCAGAAAGCATTCTCCATCCCAACCTCCACCCACACAGATCTGAAGTGAGAAGTTCCAAAAAGAAATGATTCTTTAGACCAAGGGTCAGCAAACGGCTTCTGTAAAGGGACAGAGAGTGAATACTTCAGGCTGTCAGTTGGTCTCTCTAGCAGCTCCTCAGCTGTCACCGTGGCATGAAAGCAGCCACAGAGAACACACAAATGCACGGACGTGTAGTTGTGTCACAACACAATTTCACTTACAAAACTGTGGGTGAGTGGATTTGGCCCGAGAGCTGTAGTTTGTCACCCTGTTTTCCATTCCGCTGGCTTCTAATGAAAGG
Organism: Propithecus perrieri; assembly: GCA_963574695.1. Classification (NCBI taxonomy): domain Eukaryota; kingdom Metazoa; phylum Chordata; class Mammalia; order Primates; family Indriidae; genus Propithecus; species Propithecus perrieri. The sequence continues at coordinate 5,343 of CAUYRB010018148.1, read as the reverse complement.
CTTTTCTGAACAGCTCTGTGAACAGGAAAAGGCTGGGTGGTCAGGATGGACCACAGACAGATTTATTCTGATCACTCTTTGAGACATGCAGACCAGAGTTCAAGATCCATATAAGGACAAAGCACTGGACTATCTTTTCCCATGTCCTTCATTAAGGGATAATTTACACGAAAGAAAATGCACAGATTTTAAGTGTACATTCAACAGATTTTGAAAAATGTTTATATCCAAGTATCCCCTCAGCCCAAGAAAGAAACAGAACATTCCCATCACCCTATAAAGTCCCTTTGTGCAGCTAAAGACCCGACATCCACCTCCATGGCTTAGTTTAACCCGTTTTAGAACTTCATTAAAATAAACTCATGCAGAATGGCTTTTGAGGTCTGGTTTCTTTCACTCAATATACTGTGTGTGTAACACAGTCATGCTGCTATGGAATGCTATGCTTCCAATGTCCACTCCTTTTGATTACTGAGCTGTAGTCCATTGTATGAATATGCCATCGTTTATCCCTTTGTCTTCATGACAAGGACACATTGCCCCGACCCCTAACATCAAATTTGTTTCAAATCAGAAAGAGTAGAAATACTCCAGACGTGCCTAAATTGGAAATGGCACACTCAAACTTTATCTTCACTCCATCAAATTTCCATATGGATCAAAGATAACCCCCAACCCCACACACATCCACCAAATGCCCACCCTAGCTCAGTGGAAAATGGGAAAAATGTGCACACTCCAACTAATAAATAATCCCTGCTTCACCAGAATCCCAAGTAGGCAGCCCTGGCAAATTCTCTAGAAACCATGAATGTGTTTCTCCCAAGCTTTTCAACTGCCACGTGATGGACAGGCCTGTGGCATTTCCTCCGCTAACACTGGACTGCATAATTAACACCCAGGGTTATTTTTCAATGCCTGCACCTGGCACTTTTAATTTAATTATCTCTCCATTTCTACAATCCACTGCACGCTGGTGACTGCTCCACCTGGCCATCCTTGCCCCAAATCTCCACTCGCCTGCAGGACTTTTCATCCAGAAATAATTAGGAACACAGGGTCCTCTGTCTCGTGGCCAATTCAGCCATGAACGTTACTGGACCAAGAGGGAAGTTTTATCTCAAACAAATGGAGTCAGCTCACAGCAGTGTTAAAGGGACAGAGTTGTCTTCCAAGTGTTTCTGCCGTGCTGGGAGCTCCCCCCAAAAAGTGGCAATGACCTTTCAGAAAACTTGGAACACTCTGGTTCTGAAAATATCCTTTTCCCTTGGCTTGTTCATGGTGGAGAGTGAAATAATGAATTGGGATCAGCCTCCCAGCAAGGCCACACAAGTGCCCACGCTAAGGACACACGGGCACAGCAGGGTAAAAGGCAATCTGGAGATGACTCTGGAGCCTCGTTTTGTTTGACAGTTTCAATTCATCCGTCTACCCACCCCTTACGTTGCTGTTATTCACCAGAACAGCCAGAAGGCAGCCACAGCAAACATGGACCGCCCTCTATTTTTCCTTTTCCTTTTTGGTTTCTTGTGGAACATGGCACCTAGCACCTAAAACACCATTCCCAAATTGGCGGTTTCATTAATAATAAATAAAATTGCAAACAAAATAATAAACAAAATTATGGAAAGTATGAGTTGGGATACACAAAGTATTACACAAAGTATTCCATGAGGCAGCCCCATTTTCCTCTTTTCCTCATCCTCAGGTATTTTCTTCCAGTGGGTACCACACACACTTGCACACACACACTTCTTGTATTGGGCTAGAAGGATCCAACTTCGATAACTAGTTTTAAATTAGAAAGCCAGGCTGACCTCAACATCTTCCCTTTATTTCAGTCTCTCTCAAGACACACAAGGGAAGCTTTTAAACAGATAGAAGAATTGTGGAGATCTTGCCTCATTTGGAAAGGACCTCCTCACACGCATGGCAAATCCCAGCTGACCTTTGCCAAGTGCAGAAAAAAATTTCTCAGGAAATTTTGATGTGCTTTCCTCAGCTTTTCTGCCTTTCAACAATGTTCAAAAAAGTCGCAGAACACCATGCCATGGATGCCTCAGTAGCTCCCCGTGGCCATTCGCCAGAGGCACAGCCCAGGCCGAGCGAGGGCTAGGCTGCCTGGCCTCCTGGTTTGACAGATGGCCTGGTTTCCAAGTCACAGCGCGGAGGTGGCCACAGCACACTTGCCATGATTTACAACATCTGTCATGGCATTTGATATGGCACTTCCTCCTCTCACATAACCTAAGGCCATGTGCAGAATAAATGCAGTCACTTCGTGAACTTGTAACCTGTCTGGGCCCAATCTGTCTTCCCAGGCCAGCAGCTCTGACAGTGGGGTTTTCTCCTGGGTCTCTGCCTGCCTTGCCTCCATTCTAGGCAAGTTCTCTTTGCAGATAAGAAGCACAGTGCTAATTAGTGCAGTTGGTAGGGGAGTGTACAAAGGTGTACCAGTCAGTTTTCTTCCTCCTCAGAATAGAAGGAAGGAAGGAAGGAAGGAAGGAAGGAAGGAAGGAAGGAAGGAAGGAAGAAGGCAAGCCACCAACCTTAAATACAGGCTCTGCACCACAGTATTGAGCCAGGTTGTGCTCAGCCTCAGAACACAGCCTGACTTCTCCCTAAGAGCTCGGTGAGCCCTTACACCCAGAAGGAAGATGAGGAGAGCGAGGATTTCGTGCTCAAGAATCTGGGGTATAAGCTCTCCCAGAAGCAGACTCTGAGGCAATGGTTTCAGTGCATGTAATTTCTCTGTGAGGGGAAGGAGGGCCGGTGGCGGGGTGGGGACTTGACACTGGGGAGGACAGACAGCCTGTAAAGCAAGAGCTGTCAAGTCTGTTGTCCCCTTGGGTTCCTGGGGCTCAATACCGGTGGGAACTGTGGGGAAAATGAAAAGCACATAGACCATGTGCCTCAGTGACATCTTGCCCAAGGGGTGAGGGTGCTGGGGTATTTATGCACCGACTCCCATCTTCCATAGGCTATGGGCTGCTCCAGAAGCATTTATTCCTCTGACTGCTGGTCTACCACAAGGGCAGGCATGGCACACTCAGGCAAAGGAATGGAGGTGCTTCCTTTAGGGAAAGGATGTGATCAAGGCCGTGATAGCCTCTCAGACCCATCCTCTGCTGCTGATCAGAGCTGTGACTCAGACAGATCCCTTCACTACTCCAACCCACACCTACGCTTCCCATCCAGAAAACAGTGCCACCGTACCTACCCCACAGGCTTGTGGTGAGAATTAAGTCAGATGACACAGTGAAAGTACAGTGCAAATTAGAAAGCACTATCAAACCATTAACTCCCCCAACCCCTCAGGGATGGCTGGGAGCCCACCGGGGCCAAAGCTCCAGGAGAGGCGGGAAAAGTGTGCAGGCTTTGTCTCTCCATGTCTTATAACTGAGCACCAAAGGGGAGGTCGTGCAGTAGTCAGGACTCCACACGTCTGAGCGTGTAGTGGGCAGGCAACTCTGCCTCATTTTCAGGGGCACGAATCCAGCCTGCTTTATCAATGTCACAGCTCAGGGAAAACACTCGTCACTTTAACAGGGTTACGGTGACTCAGGCAAGACCAGAAAGAAAAGGTGACTTGAGTATGAGGGGAGTCACAGCCCATATGCTCTCTCTCAGCCCATCCCAGGTGACATTTAAGCTATATCTTGGGTCAGGTAAGCAGAGAAACTGGGGGACTTGCACATTTTCAAAGCATGATGGAAACTCCTTGCTTTGCCCTCGGACCGCGAGACAAACCATGGAGCTACCCTTCCCCAATCTGAGGCCCCTTCTTTACCTGGGCCTCAGGCAAAGACATTTGGCATCAAAGTACCCATGCTACCTTACAAAATGATGGCGTGAAAAACTGACGTCAGTGGCTAGGTGGCAACTACATGGATAAGGAAATCGTAATCCAATTAGTCAACCCATTTAAGAGCCTGAAAGAAGCTGTAATTAACCCCAGCAGGGACCCAGGATTTGTGGACACTCCTCCTGCCCAGGCTACCCCCACCACCTCGCTCAGCTTCATCCTGCTCTTAGCAGACGTCTCCAAATCCAGAAGCTTACCCACCCCAGCAAAAGGGTACCTGGCAGTCACTAAAGTTCTTCCTCCACTAATGGCTCCCCACCCCCATATATCTCTGGACAAAGTCTCCTCAACACATTGACTGCCACACTAGAAAAAAAAATTTTTTCCTTGGGCCCACTACACGTTTTATTATGAAAATAGAAGAAAAACTTCAAAAACAAAACAATCCTTTCTAATTTAATGAAAAATTTGTTATTTTTTATTGTTTTCTGTGGGTGAGTTATATGCAACTTGAAAAATAGTTCACATAGCTTCCAAGGTAAAGAGACACGTTAGTTACATGGGCTTCATGAAGCCCCAGGCTCAAAATGAGCATGAGTTAAATACAACTCAGACGGCAGTTAATGTGTTAACCTAGGATCCAAGGACTAGGGATGGAGAGGACAGGCTTTTCTGTCCTGAAATTCTGTGCAAATTCTAAGTCTGGATTTATAACCACCACAATCAGATCTTCCATGGGCTCAGGGTCCCTCAAAAATTAGGAACCATCATCCTAAACAACAATGACGCCCAGGAAAGGCGTAGAGACAGGAAGAGTCTACTTACTGAGTACTCGGGTGGCACGTGGACTGTTCTGCTGCACCTAGAGGAAAGGAGCAGCCTCTCTAATGCTCCACTCAGGTGTCCCTGACCAGAGGAACTGTGGACTGGTGCACCAACACCCCACCCAAAAAGAGCCAAGCTCTTGTAAGGGGTTTAAGACAGGCATGGAATCCACTTACAGTCATTATTCTTAAAGCGTCTATCTTCAAAACTCAAGCACATTTTACACTGACAGTATAACATACTCATGTTCATTTTAGCATAAGAAGTAACTGTCCTCCCTGAAACCTTGCAGTAACACTGATACCTCTATGGACTTCTCACTGCCCCATGAAGGTGAGGCAGATAATCCTGGAGACAAGCGCTTTGAAAAGTTCTCATGGCAGCAGCAGTGGTTGTCCAAGAGTCCCTCAAGATGACTCCAGCACTCAGGGAAGGTGCAAGGCCCCCCTCCCACGTCCACACCAGGGTCCTGAGTAGCTGAGCAACCCACTCGAGGCTGATAGCAGACCCATACCCTGCCCTCCCTCTGGGCCCTGGGTTTTTATCCCCATTCTCCTTGGCTCCCCCCCACCTTTTTTTTTTTTTGAGACAGAGTCTGGCTCTGTTGCCCGGGCTAGAGTGCCGTGGCATCAGCCTAGCTCACAGCAACCTCAAACTCCTGGGCTCAAGCGATCCTCCTGCCTCAGCCTCCTGAGTAGCTGGGACGACAGGCA
>CAUYRB010018146.1:0-24742 GCA_963574695.1 Propithecus perrieri | reverse complement strand
AAAAAAAATTTTTTTTTTTTTTTTTTGAGACAGAGTCTCACTCTCTTGCCTGGGGCGAGTGCCGTGGTGTCAGCCTAGCTCACAGCAACCTCAAACTCCTGGGCTCAAGCGATCCTCCTGCCTCAGTCTCCCAGGTAGCTGGGACTACAGGCACGCGCCACCCTGCCCGGCTAATTTATTTTTCTATTTTTAGTTGTTTGGCCAATTTCTTTCTATTTTTAGTAGAGACGGGGTCTCACTCTTGCTCAGGCTGGTCTTGAACTTCTGAGCTCAGAACGATCTGCCCACCTTGGCCTCCCAGAGTGCTAGGATTACAGGCGTGAGCCACCACGCCCAGCCCAGAAACTTATTGATATCAAATAAAAACAAGCTTCTCAATTGTTAATGACCTCGAGCTTTCATTTTTTTCTAGAGAAAATGTACACACTATGGGTTTTGTGTGCTAGTTACTTCCAAAAAATTTGCTAGTATTCTTTCCCTGATCTGTCAAGTTAAAATTCTGCAATGATACTTTCTGAAAGACACGATTTCCTAGAATTGCCTAAAGGCCCCATATTAAGGTAAAATACCTGATATCAACCCCTGTGTTCAAGGGCTTGCATTTCACGTTGTGTTTTCAAAGTAGGTCTAAGGAGTAATTGTGCCAATTATGATAGCTTCAGTCGATTGGTCATGGCTCCCTGAAACTCTGGGTGAAGGAGGATTTTGAAGCTGCGTCTGGCTTCAGAGGGAGGGAAGTGCCACTGGAGATTGTCACAGACTGTCACAGACACAGGGCAGGGAAGAGTAACACACGTCGTTCTAACGGCAACTTGGATCAGATCATCCTGGGATCAGATTATGGGATTTCCAGAGAAAGCAGTATGATGTTCAGCTCTCTTAAGAACAAGGTCAGGCCTATTGGCAAGCGCCCCTAATAGAGAAATGTAGCCTTTCGTTAAGAAATCGGCATGCAACCACTGAAGGTGGCAGTCGATGGATGTTCTAATCAAATGCAGAAGTACACAACCGTTTCAGTCCATTCCTCACCGCGCGTTCGCAAATACTTTGAACCTAAGTCTCAGAGCTTCCTGTGTTAACCAGCCGACGTCTACTGCAACGGGAAATGATAGGAAATTTAATGCAAATGAAAATTAAGCAATTCTTTTAAATTTGCAAAATGAATTTCTCTCTAGGGGTCTTACAGGGCTGGTGGGAATGGGTGTTAGAAATGCAAATTCCCATGCGTGGACATACACAGAGAGAACTAAATGCAACTGATCATGGTGAGAGAGAGAACTCTCGGGAGGGCTTAACATCCAAGTGTTGTTTTTGTTTGTTGAGTTTTTCCCGACATGGAACATCTCTACAGCCTGCTTTCTGTGCAAAGTGGATTTCCAGACACTAGATCATCCCCTCCGGAGCCAGAGTTGCCTCCTGACCTTGACTTCCTCAAGGTCACAGAAGATAAGGGGCTGAGTAAAGGATATTTCAAAGGCCTTTGAGTTCCGGGCTGTTGCTTACCCACTGAACCTCACAGAGGAAAATGCAGAAAACCTGCAGATCTATCTATCTACATATTTTCTTTGGCTGAAACTGTGCATTTATAAAGTGATACCTGCACTCACGCCACGGTCCATTTACTTCAGAGCCGTTAAAAAGAATTTTACTCAACCCCAGACAATTCACGCTTTTGAATCATTCTAGGATGCTGTAACTTTGACATAGAAAGACTTGTAGGTTCTTTGGTGCAAAACGCAGCAAGAAAAATAGTTTGAAAGTGAGAACAACGATAAAAGCTATCAGGTGTTTTACATGTCCTGATGAAAGTGAATCTCCAGATTGTTCTAAAAAAAGTCCCATTTATATCTTTCATCAGGCATTTCGTACTACTCTTCCATCTAATATTTCAAATCTATTTGCTTTCCAGAGCACCCGTCCTGACCCCTTGTGTCTCCTGCCACGGAAACAGCCCATCGACAGCCGGTTCACCCGTAACAATCGGAGTCCAACCAGAAAAAGAGAAACCAGGATTGCACAGGTCACGAACGAGCTGCAAGCCAAGCAGGGGTTGGTGAGCACACACGAGATCAGTAACAGCAGAAAGTCCCGTTCCCAGAGCTGGAGGAACAAGGAAAGGGCGTGATGCTCCCAGAACCCGGAAGCCAGGGCCAGCCGGTGGGAGCTGGGACCACGAGAGGAACTGAGCAGGTGCAGCGAGACCACAGAGGGCTCCGGCGGGCAGAAGCTGGCATCGCGGAGGCGGCGGCCACTCCGCAAATGCGCGGGAGACGAGGTCGGGGTGAGCGCTTTGACTTCCTGTTCTCACCCTGACATTGTCTATCGCTTAGCAAGACCACAAGAGAGTCTGCAAAATACCGTTTTCTGAAATGCAGAGCGAGAGAAGAGAGAAGGTGAATCTAAGAGCAAACAAGCAGTCGATCAGCTAACTATCTCACCCAGGAGAGGATTCTACGTAATACAAAATTCTGCATTAAAAAAAGCGCCATTTAATTTCCTTCCCATGAAGAAAAAATGATCTTAGCTTTTTGTTTTGGTCTCCTTCTGTCCAAAGTGTACTGGTAGCGTTGTATGTATTTTTGAGTAGAAGTTATACCAGAACATTTGGGGAGAGAAGGTATTCTGTGATATTCAAAGTAAGAGTAAAGGGTAACACAAGTTTCCCAGAACAAATATTTTTACCATTGGTAAGTGAGCAGTTCCCCTACCTGGATCCTCGCCTCTCAGCATCTGTCTGACTGTTATTACTGTTAACGGACCTTCTTTTGTGCTGTTTAGAGACTTTTTTGAGAATTTGGTGGCTACTTTCTATACGCACATACACAGACATCTTAACTATTATTTCAAGGCACCTCCCCCAAAAAAGCCTGATGCTGTATCTCTAGGGTGAACAGTATCTTGTTCTGTTCATGGCTGGTTCTTCGCTAAACTTCTTTATAACTCTTCTGAGAACTGAAAAAGGATGACAAGGAAGAGATGACGTGATAGGACTTCAGACGGTGTCCTGGAACACAGAGAAGCTGTGTGCTAAATTCGTGTGCGTGTGCTTCTGTGTATTTTTAAGGGAATTTTCCAAACTCAAAAAGTATTTAGAGATGATATCCTAGATGGTCCCAGAGTGATGTAAAATGCAGATGTATGATAAGCAAGACCATCTTTAGGTTGATAGAGGGTACAAATACAAATAGTAGGAATATTTTAAAGGTAGAGAAAAGGTCTTATAAGAAGAAATCTCCTATCTCCCTTTTTATCTGGCTTTTTAAACAAATCCCACAATGGTTCTTCAGGAGTAGAAATGATGCCCCTCTTGGTTTCCATGCTGAATTACGCAGCAGTCTTCATAGGCTAGAAGTGAAGCTTCCAGATACGGCTTCTTTTTCTAGAAAGAAGCACATAGTGAGCAGTCTATACTCTTCTTTTTCTGAGTTATGATTCTTTATACCGAATTTTATACATAAAAACAACATTCTAAAGCATCTCTACCGTGAAAGATTCATCATAAAGTTGCCGAATGTCCGCGGCGGATGGAATCTTGGAAATTATCCGTTTCCACTGTTCACGCTGTACAACCAGGACCTACGACATCAGGAGAGAATGTGCCTCGGCTACCACTGGTCACGTCCGTCTATCCTGTTCCCAGCTCCTCACATCCGTGCTTGACAAATACGAGTATATGGGCCCACCGTTCTACCTGCTCTTAGGGTCCATTTATAATTGATGAGGATTTTCAATTTTCTGCCACACTCTTTGGTTGAAGATAGCAAATGAGTAAGTCCAGAAACAATGAGAATAAACATCCATCAGCTCATTGTCCATCTTCTCTCTCTACAGGCAAATGGTAAAATCCTCCAGCTCTTGAGAAAAACTACTTAGGTTCAAGCTCTGATTCATGAAGCCCAAATATGACCAAAGGTGGACCTTTGAGAAGTCACCTAACTTCCTAAGTTCTCATTTTCTTTGTCTGTAAAATGAGTCCAATCAGAAAACCTAATTCCTAAGTTGTCATGGGGATTAAATGGGCAGAAATGCATGGAAAAGTCTTATAGCATGTAATAAATTCTTCGTAAATGCTAGCAGTTGTTCTTAGGTGCTTTGGATACTCACATTTTCCTGAAAGGAAGCTAGAAACATTGCCCTGATCATAAGCAATTGGAAACGCTAATCCTTCCATGTGCCAAAACGTGTAACTGATTAAAGCTGGACAGAAAGAAATTTCCACTTGAGAAACAGTTAAATTATGACACAAGAGCTGAGCAGCATAATTATTCTTTATCAATGAAGAGTTCACAATAAGTTAAAATAAGTTGCTAGAAACACAATCTCGAAGCAGAAATGCACAAAATAGCAAATTCTTTAAAGCTTATAGCCCAAAGCCTGTCCAGACCAGAACCTTATCAGCTGCCCGTTTGTAGAAGAGAAGGTTCCGGAATAACTGAGGTAGTTGGAGATGCTATGATGGAAGAGAAAATCCCATTTTGCCTCTGTAGAAGCCAGGATTTTGCCCAGATCTCTCTTTTGTAATTGGGTTTTGCTTGTTTTCAGCTTGGCACGGTGTGGTCACAAGGATGCCTACGGCTCCTTGCCGTCTGCCTCTCCCTGCAGAACTCTCAAAGCCTTAAATCACAAAGAGGGAAACTGTTGAAATTGTTTCTTTCAATCTTGAGGTTTTTTTTTTTTTTATATTACTTTTGCTTTGGCAAATGCATCTACTCAGGCATGGTCTCATCAGCACTCTAGAAAATGTGATACCATTTTGCACTGAATTTTTAAATGCAAAAAAAAAAAAAATTGGCCGATTAACAAATATAACTTCTTGTGATTCTGTTCCAATAATCTTGGCGAATTGTTATACTGTAAACCCAGGAAATTAACATCGCCAGACAAACAGTTTGATTCTATCTGGCACGATCAAGGTTTCGTAGTGAGAAAACGTACAGTGTTTCCTAAGACCTCTGACGGAGAGCCGCTCTCAGACCTTTTCAAAGGTTTTCAGAAGTTATTGCTGAGGATTAACTATGGCATGAATAAAAAGGGTTGAAGTCTTGTTTACGGGTTAGCCCCTGGCTCTGAGTTAGCCAGTTCTCTCTCAGACGATGAGTGTTTGAGTTCCGGGTGCCAATGAGTGAAGGTCAGCCCCGGGCGAACGTGGATAAAGAGAGCAAGAAGACGAAATCATTCTCCGTGGGAGGGGGCAAGGAAGCATTAAAATAAAATCTCAATAATTTTTAGAAGTCGAATTGTGTCTTAATCAGTGCCTCCCAAATCAGCCGAAGAAGTCCCACTGACGTTCCCAGCTGTAAGAGGAGAAGTGTGCTTTCACATTTGCGCGATTTTGAAGGTCAAATGCCTGCTATCCAAGTCTTACTGATCCATATGGACCAGAAATGCCACAATATGCAACATCACGAAGGCAGATTGTCTCCCGTAAATCTGTCCTTTCTGCAACACATTCAGAATGTACCGTATTGGCTGGATTATAAATCCTTTCAGAAAATGCGTGCACTTTTGCAGAAGCAGCTTCTCGCATTGACGGAGGGCGGCTTCGGTGTTCAGAGAACCTTTAAAATAATTTACCATGCGTGTAAATCTGGTTTTGCATGCGTCTCGGTTTCCTGTGGCCAGGTATACCTGTAACTCAAAATCCCTTTTTCCAGAAGTGAATAAAACCATCTTCAGGCTGTTCCCCATGTTTTTTGTGGACATGGGACCTGAAGATTTTGTATTATTCCAAACTCCAGCTTTATTTGCTAAGTAAAAATTTGCTTAAATGAACCCTTAACATTTGAGAATGCATTTATCACTCTTCTTTATATTGTTTGTTTCCATGAAGTAATCAATGTCCCTTGGATAATTATTCAAATATACAAATTTTCAGAAACGGTCGTATAAAAGAAAGACAAATTAATTTGATGGTGATTCCAAAGCATTCTATTGTATTGTGGGGAAATCAGTAACTTTTGCATACCTATTTTTGTGGATCTTCTAGTATATACTAAATATTATTGAACCCAGCAAATTCCACTACTCTCTAAGTAACTTCTCCCATTCTACTTAAAAAAATAAAATAAAATCCCTCATTCTGTCTTAGAGATCATGTACCTTTTACAGCATTGATGAAAGTAGCATTTTCCATGCTCCTAAATAAATAAATTAGATCCATTCCATGGACATTTGGCAACTACTTTTCTTAAAAAAAAAAAAAATGAGTTCAAATTTCAATTGTCTGAAAATATTATAGGATATCTGAATTAGGAGAGGTTGCTTTGTAGATAAATGCTCTTATTTAACAGACAAAGGAAGCCCAATTGAAATGACCAAATAAAATCAAACGGTGAGTCTGTGTTTGCCCAGGAGCTAGGACTAGACCTTGAGCTGACGCTCACGGGAGTGTGTGCTCCTGCCACGGCCGGATGCAATCCCTCTCATTCTAGTAAGAAGTACATAATAAGTTGAATAGATGTTTCACAAGTTGTATTTTGTTTGTTTTGTCCAACTGATGTCTTGTTTTGCACTCTAATTGGTTTACCTATGGCATCTTCCCGGAAAGTAAGATATCATTCACTCCTTTATTCATTCATTCCCCAAACATTTCCTTAGAATTGGATATATGACAGGCACTCTAGTGGGTGACGCAAGAGAATTTACCATCTAGTAACATAACCCAGTGTACAGTCACACAAGTATAGATGTACAAAGAGCTTCCTAGTGTAATCCTGACATATTTCTCCAAGTGACCTTAAAATAAGACATGAACCCTGCAGTCACAATACCTGGGCTTGGTCTCAGCTCCACCCCTTCCTTGCATGCCCTCAAGATTACTAGATCTTTCTGCCGCAGCCTCCTAATATACAAAATTATGGTACGTGCCTTATAGAGTTGCTGTGACGATTAATTAATGGACGTAACTTGAAGATTTTTGAATCATGCCAAATACAGAAAGAGTCTTCAATAAACAGGATGATTATTACTTTTCAAAAAAGAAAGTCCTTCTCATAGATAGCCTCCAGGACAGCTGCCATCTAAACTCCACTTCGTCTTAGTTTAATCCCTTCCCATTACCCTGTCTCCCCTTTAATTCCTCCAGAGTATCTAATTTTAAGATACATTTTAATGGCTATTTCTGCAAACAGAACATTCAGCAGTTGGGTGATAAATCAGGGCAGTCTGAGCCGCCGCACGCTAACTAGTTACACTGCACAAAGCCTAACAGTTTGCTTTCTGTTTTTAAAGAAGCTTTTCGTTTAGCCATACTCGTGGCGGCACATGTAATTGAGGAGAGGCATATGGAGACCAGCATGCGAAGCCTAACAAACACTTCAGAGTGGCTTAAAAACTATGCTAATCACCTTGGGAAACCATTTTTTAATCTAAAAAAAAAAAAAAAAAAAAAAAAAACTCTCCTCAAACCTAAGGTGATTTTTAAAGAAATGTAGTCATTGTTGATAATGCCCACCCAGCACTGGTTTCTTTCCCTCTGTGCTGGCAAACGCTAGAAATAAAATGAAATAATATCAACGAGGGACGGCGTGAGGACACCCATGACCTGTCCTTTTGCGGGGCAGAAACGAACTCTCGGCGGAGCTAAGTGAGGACGCAGGCCCCGGTCAGAGTGCAGAGTCGGGGTCAGGCTGTCTCTCCTCCGGGTCGCGGAGAAGCGACACCCCTGCCTCTGCAAGAAGGCGCTGAGCATTACCTGAAAACGAGGAAAGCATCAGATGAACAGACCTTTCTAACAGAATGTGCATCTGCCAAGACAAAAATACACGGCAAGCTTCTGGTGCTGGCGCGCTGACAGTATGAGCAAGCTGTCTCCGCAGTGATTTTGCAAATCATTTCAGTTTAGATTCTATATAGGCCGCGGGGCCCCTGGAGCACCGCTTTCTATATTTGGCCTCCTCGTTTAGCCGTGTTTGGAATAAATAGGCTATGGGTAAAAATCATGCCCTTTCAGAGTTTTGCATACACACACCGGCTATGCATATAGATCATACGTGAGCTCAGCGCTTGATGCAGGTCTGTGCACACATGCAAGCCACATACACGCACGCAGGCTTTCAAAATGTATTTTTAAGTTGTTTTCCTTTGTGATTTTCTCTCTCTCTCTTTTTTTTTTTTTTTAAGTTCAGCTCTCTGGCATTTAGTAACCCACAAGCTGCTGTTTCTTTTTCCAAAGAAGTTCAGCTCGGTGGAGGGGCCAAGAAAAATGAGCCCAACTGATGATTGCAATCTTGAAAGAAAATATGCTTTTTATCAGAGACCACATGTTGCCCATGCCAATGAAAGTAAAACTGAGAGATTTCATTAGATACCAACCTGGAGAGGAGAGATGAGGTGCCAAGGGTAAGAAAGGAAAAGTATGTTTCAGGTGGAATGGCGGGGGTGTGTCTACTTGAGGTGATACGTAAAAGTTGAAGGCGGAAAGCACAACACGCGTTGCAGACTGAGCAGTTTGTTAACCATCTAGATAAGAAATCGTACAAAGCCAACATCATGGATTTCGTTTTAAGCTGATCCTGGCCCTGCCACTTGAATTATCTTCATATCTTTGCACCTTCATTTTCTCCTTTGTAAATCAGGAATAACAAAATCCTGTTTGGATTTAAGGAATACTAGTGTGGATTAAGGTACCAGTTTCACAATATTTACTTGACAAATTTTGAAGGGAGAGAAAAAATAGTTAATTTGTAATCAATGCATCAAGAAGAAGAAGATGTTCCTTTTCTAAAGTATTACGGGCAACCATTTAGACACATGCATCATGCAAACAAATTAAGTATTGTGTTCATTATTCTAATGTCCTTCAAAGGTTAACAAGGAGTATTGTAATGGTGTGTAATGTTCTTAGAGTCTTCTTCCCGGCACCAATTAATAATATATTCATGAGATCATCTGACTGCACCCATCCAAAGAGATCGCTTTTTGCATTAGCTTGGGAAGTACAAAATGTCAAGGTTAAAAGTTTCACTTGGAGGTTGCTCTTCCTGAGTCTCCATCATTCCTAAAATGTTCATGCCCATCTTGAACGACTATTGTAAGTATAAAATGAGAAGAACCATACAAATTTGCTTGTGCCATTATATAGTGAAGTTAGTTCCTTACTCCTTTTCTTTCTTGTGAGCCGAGTAGTTTTTGTATTTTTAAGATCTAGTAGGAGTTTGTTAGCTGACTGGGCTGGGTGTTTAGAGCTAAAACTGGGTTCATGGGCTGAAATACACAAATGGAGGCATGCAAATATTTTTATGCTTTCCAACATGTTGAACTTGAGAGAGTTCTTAGAACTTAGTGAAAATAATTATTTAAAAAGTTTAAATAATTAAAACTCCCCCCTGACTGGCACCAAGCGAATATATATATACCATGGAATACTACTCAACTACAAAAAACAATGGTGAACCAGCACCTCTTACATTATCCTGGATAGAGCTTGAGCCCACCCTTGGAAGTGAGGTATCACAAGGATGGAAACACCACATGTACTCACCATCAAATTGGTACTAACCGATCAACATTAAGCTGCTCACGTGGTAGTAATATTCATACATGTTCTCTATGCAAACCTACCACTCCTCATTTTTATACCTTTTCAAAGTTTATAGTGAATAGAAACAGATACATTTACTGTACCCACCCACCATTTATTCATATATTATATTCCTCAAATTCTGAAGTTCTGAAATTGTTCATTTATTTCTAGAGTCATTATGCATATTTGTGTGAAGTAAGAGACGATCTCTTACTCATACAAATTTTTTCTTGCTTTCTGCAGATATATTCCTTTAAGCCAATTAAGGAGTTCCAAGTTTCAAGAAGTCAATAACTAGGTCTTACGTGCACGAACTTGGCAAAGCCTGAAGCAGGGCTAAGTTCACTGAAGGAACTGAGTTTATACTCAGTATAAAATCCTCATATTTGGTCCCAACCATAATAATTGTGTATATTTTTTCAACTTCCCTGGGTGTTCTACTCTTCCATCCCTGAGAGTGAATAGATTGACAAGCTCGGAGAACTAGATATAAGGCATCTGGGCTACAACTTTTGTTGCAAAGAACATCCTTTGCTTGGCTGAAAAGTTCTGTATTTTCCTATTATGTTGGTCCTTCAGGGTGTTTTTATTCCTCTTCCCACATCGTCCCAGATTTCTGAAATTGCATCAAGACATTCTCAGGAAAAACAATATAAATGTCATTCATACTATTCATCTGAATTAGTCACCAATAGAAACAGCTATTTTATTTCTATAAATGTAGACTCAAATTGGGTCCATGCAAAAAAAAAAAAAAATCATAACACTCACTTTTTAAGCAGTCTGGACCTTGCTGTTACCAGGTGCTGAAGGGTTTATCTCAACAGAATGTCATTTGTTTTCGTGGGGTGCAAATGTGTGTGAATTTCTCTACCTGTCCATTACAGTTCATCTTTATTGTTACCATGTTGCTATGGTCTGGACGTGTCCCCCAAATTCATGGGTGGAGCACTTGATCCCCACGGTAGCAATATTGGAGGTGGGGCCTAAGGGGAAGTATTGGGGTCACGGGGCACCACTGTCATGAATGGATCAATGCCATCATCATGGGGGTGGGTTCCTCATAAAAGAACGAGTTCGGCCCCCTCTTGTTCTCACTTGTGTTCTCTTTGCCCGTCCGCCATGACATGTTGTAGCAAGAGAAAGAAGCCCCCTCCGATACCGAAACCTACAGATAACTCAAGTCCCTTGTGTGAAACGGCATAGTATACAACCTACCCGCATCCTCCTGTATGCTTTAAATCATCTCTAGAGGACTTGTGCTACCTAATGCGGTGTCAGTGTTATGTCAGTAGTTGTTACGCGGTATTGTTTAGAGAATAATGACGAGAAAAAAAAGTCTTTGCATGTTCAGAACAGACACAGCCTTTTTTATGAATATTGCTGATGCGTGGTTGGTTGAATCCACAGATGAAGAAACTGTGGACACAGGGGGCTGACCGTATTCATATATGTAAGGGAAAGAATTATATAATGACATTGTGTTTGACTAACAGAGTCATGGGCCATTTGGTCTTCCTTATAAATTAACATTGCATTTGCTTTTATAGAGTTAAGTGTTATTTGCAACTAAGTCTATATGGCTGCAAATCATCTGAGTGAAAAAAAAAAAAAATAACCAACCAGATACTTTCTATATACCACACCCATCTGTTTAAATGCTATGTTTAATAAAAATATCACCTTTCTCTATATGATCCTTCTTTGAGTCAAGCTATTTTCCTCCTCATTTTGTCTCCTCCCCTACACCAAATCCATACACATATACGTGTGCAAACATTACTGCGTACACTGAGACACTTCCAACCCGGCAAATTCATGCACATTGTTTAATATGTGGCTTTGAAGTTATCTTTCGTGGCATCTCTCCTTGATTCATTTGCCTCCTTGATTCATTTGCTCAACCTTTCCTTCAAGCATTTGCCCCAAGACCTCTTCTCTTTGCCTACATGGCAGAGTTCACATTGAACTCAACACATTGTATCAAAACACTCTTTGCAGGTGACTTTATTTACGAACTGTATCATGAGCATGTACTTACAACAGCTTGCCTGATACATTTTTACACCTT
Source organism: Propithecus perrieri (assembly GCA_963574695.1). Classification (NCBI taxonomy): domain Eukaryota; kingdom Metazoa; phylum Chordata; class Mammalia; order Primates; family Indriidae; genus Propithecus; species Propithecus perrieri. Next base: position 13,148 of record CAUYRB010018146.1, on the reverse strand, counting down.
AAATCATTAGACAAAATTAGCACCCAGTAGCTACTTGATATATTTTTATTCTCCCAGCCCGAACCGAATAAACTTTTATTTTAAAGGTATCCTACCAATATTTTAAGTCCCATAGCCAATCATTTTTTTAAGAAAACCTTTTTAAAAGGAAAGAAAGAAACCCTCATTGTTGCATATTAGGGTGGTTGGTGTATGTCTTATTGAGTTAGATGGATTTTCAGAGCCACACACCTTGCTTGGTCTATTTGTTGAGTGCTTAGAATGAGCTCAGGGAAAGTGTATTGTAATAAACTTTCTGTGATGTTCATAACCTAGCCGCTATCTAAGATCTTATTAGTTAACTTATTTTACTATTTCTTGAGAAGAAACTCCTAATAAACCAAATAAAGTTTCAAATTTTATAGAAATGAGTAGATTAAATACTGCACAAAGACTTTGTATAATATAAATCACATCATTATTTCATAGATAACATACTAAGTCTTCTGGCCTCCCAAAGAATATTAAGATCATAAGCTCATAAAATTAAAATAGATGTGAGAAAGCCACCATCTAACCCTATTATTTTATTTGTAAAATAAATCTTATGCATACTTTATCCAGCAAGTTAGTAGCCAAACCATGGTCAAAACTTATAGTCACGAAATGTACATAATTTAATAATTCTTTTGAAATTTAAAAATAGAAAAATGGGGGAAATGGGAATGGATTAATGTATAAAATGAGCCAGCTGCACTTTTCTGAAACAGAAAATAAAAACCTTAATGAAGTATAGTCCTATGTTTTTGATTTCTTATGTTTTTGAGTACTTGTGTTCAACATCACAGATAGAATAGCAATTTCGGCTTACCTGATTTAATTTACAAAAGTAAGTTTATGTTTTCTAAAGTACTGAAGGTGAAAATGTTGAATAAGGATAAGCTGATTCCCAACATTTAAATTGCACAATACAAAGATTCTTTATCACGGAAACTGGCTCAATCTTATTCAGCATGTCAAGGAGAAACCTGGTATTTTTACTAAGTCCTGACGCCATGGTAGACAAAGAGATGCTCGAGTTGCTAGAATTACCAGCGTCTGAACTACCAAAAAGACAAAGCATTTATATATCAATTAAAAAAAAAAAAAACCAACTTCTGTCTCTGAGTCTCACTATTCCATGCCACCCGTTGTCACTGAGGATGAGTTACGAGCTGGTTAACGGCGCATATTTTCCAAGACAGGTGGCTAAGAAACTGGCTCCACTTCCTGCTCATCCCACAGAAACATCCTCTCAGTGTGACATTTGCATTTGACCCGTAAGCAGAGAGTGTTACCTGATAGAGGGTGACCCCATTAAAAATAAATACCTGTCTCTTCCATCCCAAGCTTCCCTAGTTAAGCAACACAACTTCCATTAAAGGTATTACTGGAGGCTCAATCACTTGTCCAGAGGGGAGAACGAACGGAATAGTCTCGTGGGGACAGAGGTGGCATCGCCGTGGATAATAGGAGACGCATCAGGCTCAGTTCAGAGAATAGAAGTGACAAAGCCAGTCCCTGCTGACCACCAATTACCTCTAACGAAAATAGCATCCGTGCTTCAAAGAGAAACATGCCGCATCCGGCCAGGTCTTCAGTGTGTGTCTCCCGAGCCCACCGCCCTTGGGTCCTACGCCCGTCAGAACTCCTGCAGAGACAGTACGTGCCCAAGCCTGAGTGGGTCATATCCCCTTGCTGAAAACATTTAAATAAATTTCTCTGCCACTGTCTCTTTGTGCAAGAAATACTTTTTTTTTTTTTAATAGAAATTGGATTAAACAGCCTGCTTTGCAAGCGACAGATAGAAATGCTAATTAAAGGACAGACTTCACACTCTGCACAAAAGTGTTCTCATTTCATCTCCAATGGGGAGTCAGTGACTTGGTCAGTCGGAGATTATATTAATTGTACTCACGAAAGATAGAACAGCAGCCCAGAGTCTCAGCAAAATAGGTAAAGCCGCAAATTAAAGCAATGATTTCCTTACATTTCTATGATGATTGATAATATTTGACCCGTACGGGTGAAAGCTAATGTCTTGATTACAGATACCAGCAAAGGAAGTGTTGGAAAAGCGTAAGCTCCTTCTTAGAAAGGCAAAAATGCAATGTTAAAATGTGATCCGTCTGCTGAAATTTAAATCTACTTTTTAATTTGTTTACCGGGACAAAAAGTTTAATTGAAAAATTTTAATTTTAAAAATACCAACACAATAGAAACATAAATGCACTGCAATTGCTACTTTTACTAATTTTTTTTTCCTAATTTAGACATCATTTATGCATTCAACAAGTTGATAGTGCGTACATTAAGCCCTGTCCTTTGTACTGAGAATACAGGGATGATTAAGTCATAGTCTTCGATCCCAAAATATCATATTCTAGGGAGGATGAACGATGCTTGGATATATAGTTACAAAACGAGGCACGAGATGGGAGGCTTTTGAAGCGATCTCAGAGAGTCTAGGAGGATCTAAAGATAGATGGTGGTAATAATACTCAACAAAGGGGATAACTTCTAGAAATATCTAGAAAGTAAAATCATCAGGACATTATTGGAGGTAAGACAGGATGGAGTTGAGAGGGGAGAGGGAGGGAGGAAAAAAGTTAAGAATAAATCCCATTTTCAATTTAGGTTATTGGGTAGATGGTGGCCCCACCAACCAAGATAAGTAACACATTAGAAGTGTGTTCAGTCTATCCATGGCCTATATAAAAGGCATGGGAAAACCCTACATTACATGTAGGATTACACGCGGTACCTACGTCATCCATGGGATTAAAACAAAGAAGGCTATACAGCGTCGATCCACAGTGTGCAGGAAAAGATAAAACATCTGATGATACACCAACAGAATTTCAGAAACAGGACTTTTCTATTTTCTCACGTAAAGAAGAATGTTTCCTTACATTAGCAAACGCTTTACATAAAGGATCTCGAAAATTCCGAAAGTTTGAATTTGCTTCAGTCACCCCTTGTTCATTTCCGTACGCATCATTTTTCATATCCCCCACTGGCACGGACTCACCACGCTCAGGTAAAAAAGCAACGCAACGGACGCTCTATTTTCCTCTGCCAAGAACTCAGGAGGGAAGGAATCCACAAATTAGGTTGACACATGGCGTCTAGAAAGAATTAATTCCCACACGATTCCGGGCAGACGTACAAGCTGGGCTCCATCCATAAAGACTGATGGGAATTCTGGGGTTTGGTTTACATGGTGATGCTTTCTGTTGCCATCGACAACCGGACAGACACAAGAATACAGGGCGCTTTGTTAAATAAAGAGCACTGTGTTGTTTTTGCTGGGAATTGCTCTACACTCGGAAGTGGTTCTTGACCTGCACTGGACAGTTTTTCTGTTTTTGTCATGTTGATATCTTCTGGCAGGAGCACCGAGACGTTTGTTGTAAGAGCTTTATCAGGGGACAGAAATATTTTGGATAAGCCAAATCAAATTACAGCGCACTTGAACAATCATCCACCTTTTATCCACGATGAGCATTTGTTATGCGGCATTGGGGAGATTCATTAATACATTAGGAGTAATAGACATCATGAAAAAATATATTTTCAAATGTTTCCCACTGAAACCTGTGCTACTTACAGAGCAGTTGTTCAGCATAACTGGATTAATTGTACCTGTAACGCTCTCCAAATACTTCTAACACCTACTGGCTGGAATTCAAATGAGCTTTAGGCAAAATGGTGAAGTAGGCCAAATTTTATCTTTGGATTCCCCTTGATTTCAATTTGCCCTCATTTATTCAAAATTTATTTACTGAGTACCTACTATGCAATGAACACTATTCTAACCCTCCCAGAAAGTCCCCTCGATCATCTTCTAATGCTTCTGTTCCCCAGCCCTCGCTCTATTCCCTTACTCTTGTTTTTCCATGCAACTTCTGTGGAAAGCAATATGGAGATACCTTAAAGAGATACAATTAGAAGTACCATTCGATCCAGCAATCCCATTACTGGGCATCTACCCAAAAGAAAAAATGATACTGTATAAGAAAGACACCTGTACCCGAATGTCTATAGCAGCACAATTCACAATTGCAAAGATGTGGAAACAACCCAAGTGTCCATCAATACATGAGTGGATTAATAAAATGTGGTACATGTATACCATGGAGTACTATTCAGCTTTAAGAAACGATGGCGACATAGCACCTCTTGTATTCTCCTGGATAGAGCTGGAACGCGTTCTACTAAGTGAAGTATCCCAAGAATGCAAAAACAAGCACCACATGTACTCACTATCAAATTGGTATTAACTGATCAACACATAAGTGCATGTATAAGAATAACATTTATTGGATGTCGGACAGGGGGGAGGGGGGAAGGGGGAGGAGGGGACGGGTATATGCATACACAAAGAGTGCGATGCGCACCATCCGGGGAATGGACACGCTTGAAGCTCGGACTTGGGGGGGAGGAGGGGCAAGGGAAACATACATAACCTAAACATCTGTACCCCCATAATATGCTGAAATAAAAAAAATAAAAATAAAAAGCTTTTGCACGGCCAAGGATTTTTTTTCCTTTTAATCAAAGTTTATTATCATGAGAATAAGAATATCCTTTGGGATATTTATGGTAATAACATTAAAATATCATCCAACAAATTTAGATCTATGAATAACAAGCAAGGCTAACCATACTATTGAGAAAATAAAAGTTCACAGGGAAAAAACTCAGAAACATTAACAATACTTTTCTGTAGCACTAGGTATTTCTTTCTAGCAGAGAACTAATTTTTTTAAAAAAAATCTAATGCACCAAAATCAAAGAGAAGAAACTACTCCTTTTGTTCTTTTAAAAAATCTATTTCTTCATAAAAATTAATTACTTTTACCCTTTCCTAGAACATTCCTAGTTTCTCAGAAAGTCACCTCCTTTCTTCAAATCTCCATCTGATTTTTCTACCTGAGACTTCAAAATTATGTTGTACATCTTTGTCAGATCAATCTAATAACAACATTTTCATCAACTTCTCCATAAAACTTATCTAACTTCAAGTCATAGTGATTTTTCAAAATATATAAAGAAATAAAAACAAACCTTAGGAGGATCTTAGAGTTTGTGGAAGCCCATGTCTCCACACAGTGAATGCTATATCATTTCTGATATCCGCGGTATGATCAGAAGAGAAAGAAGTGATGTCCACATTTATCTGTGTAATATTAGCCAAGGCTTTCCAACTTTGTCTATGGCCAAGTTGTAAAGAAGCGAAGAGGTGAAGAGCTTCTCCACTTTATCGTATTTTTCTCCTCTTCATCCATGTCTCAATGACACCCAAGGTATTCATTCCGTCACCTGTGTGCTTTAGGTCAACCCATCCTACTACTGTGGTGTCTCAAAGGTCGTAGCAGAGACTGCTAGCCAACAACCAGTCTGTTCCCTCTAAATTTCATATCTCAGGCTCCCTTACAATTAGATGTGACCAGGTGACTGATTTCCAGCCAATGGAATGTGAGCAAAATTATTTCACTTCCTGGGGAGGCTCTTACACATTTTTCACAGGAGGATCCTCCGTGGTCTTTCCTTTTCCTTTGGCAACCTTGGTAACTATAAATTGAAGACAAGAGGAACACGTGTAAGGAAGATGTTCCAGTACCTGAATTATAGAAAGCTGTTTTCCAGAAAAACCCATTTGTTTTCCTATTCATATTTGAGAAATAGTCTTCTGTCACAGGCTAGATCTCAGAATTTAAACTACAGGGTGTCCCAAATGCTTCCATACATAGGGAAAATGGGAAATTGTAGCTCAATGTACCTTTATGTACAAAATATTCATTACAAAATTTTACAAAATTCTTCCTTTGTATGGAGACTTTTGGGACACCCTGTAGATATCTAAAACAGGCTAGATTAAATGTCATAATTTCACAGGTGGTGATTATATTCTCTCACAATCTTCAAACTGCTTTTTTCTAACAAAATTTGCCAACCCACAATTCCATATTGTGTCCCCCAATAAATAATAATGTATGATTAAGTGAATTATTTTGGTAAAATAATAATTAAGAAAATATAATAGTTATACTTTTATAACTCTTTCCTGGATTGGGATGATTATATTTTCTTTATCAATTTCTAATTAATTCATTGATTTTTAATAACAAAATAAAGGTTCAGAATGTTGAGAGATAAAAATCTGGCATAAGGGATTTTTAAAGAAGTCCCTCTTATTTTTTTTTTTTACCAAAATCATTTAAGATGATATTCAGATCTTACTCATATAGTGTTCAGCTTTCCCTAATGAGTACTTTCATTTTTCAAAATACTGAGCGTATACACATCCATCTCTCAATAGTTTTGGGGATGGGCACACACTGATGTCGGAAAGGAAGAAAATAACTCATTTTATCTTGCTCTGGAGGAATAAATTATGGGCAACGCCAATGTCTAGTTATAATTTCATTACTTCATTGGAGGCACATTCAATGGAGAAGTGATTGTCTGTTTTTTGTTTGTTTTCATCATTTTTGTTTGTATTTTAGGAAAAATGTAAAGTAACAATATGCCATAGCACTTTGGCAGATGATAATTATAAGAAGTTTATAGCATTTCCTATTGTATTTATTGTAGCAGGTGGAATTTATATTTCTTAGAAAGTAAATGCAGATTTTAGCATAGCTTGCTTCTGATCACAATTTGTTAAATTTGCATTTTGTCATGAGACAGAGAAAAATAATTTCATAAAATTTATGATATGTCAGAATGGTTAGGCCTTTAAAACACAATTTCTCCAAAGATCTACCGGAACTGGTAATATCATTTTAATATTCCATAAAGTCCATTAGTCTAATTAAAATAGATTCGATTATTTGAAATTATTTTTTTTCAGTAAGTAATATATTCACATGATTCAAAATGCAAAAGGTATGAAAAGTTATATGGTGAAAATTCTTCCTCCTCCTCAATTTATATCAAGCCACTCAGTACTCTTCCTCAGACACAATACATGTTAACAGCTTTGTATGTAGTATTATAGAGATTTTTTATTCAAATAGATGCATATATGTCTATATTTTCTTTCCCCTCCTTACTTACACAAATATTGGTATATTATACACAAAGAACACCTAATTAATGTTTTTACTACTACATTACATTCCTCTGTTGTTTTTTTTTTTTTAACTAACCCCATTAAAATATGAACTGTGTTGTCGTCAATTTACGCCATTACAAAGTGGGTAGCAATGGGGCCTGGGCCACCAGGAATCTTCTGCCTCAGCTACAACACGGACGGCAAGAACAAGAAACGCAAGCGCGGGAGGCTGGCTGTCCAGGCCGCCCTGTCTGCTCCTGGAGCCAAATATGCCCAAAACAAGAAGTAACTCGTTATTTGGAAAAAATAATTAAATACACAAAATAATATTTGCCTCATGTTTTCCCTTTCAAAATGGATATTTTAAAGCACTACATTGTAACAAGTAGTTCCCACCGTGGTCTTCATTTTTCCATAGCTTAGATCCTACTTAATTGAGAATAAGACTCTGAAAATATCTATTGACATCTTTCAACACATGTTAATTGCTATCTCTAAAAACATTGGACTTTTTAAAAAATCGGGTACTTTCTAGTCACCTACATGAGTATAATAAGAGTGTAATAAATCACCTTGTGTTTACCCACTTATACAGTCACAATAAGCTTTTTGCATATGAATAAATTGAGATATACATTTTCTGTTTTAATTATTGTTGTTAGTTTGCACAGTGGCAATATAATAACCAGGCAGCAATTAGATCAATCACTTAAATGATCATGAGCCAGCCACTATTGCTGACCCATTTACTCTGTGCTCTGCCTCTGGGGCAACAGAGAGAGATTGGATACATGGCTATAGATACCAAAGATTATTTGCTACATAAAATTTAGGATTTTATCATTCTTCCCAATATAGAGACCATTAACTTGAGTGATTTTTTTACTTTAATTTTTTTAAGTTTACAATGAAAATAAACCACTATAAAGATATGAAATATCTCATCTCAATGACCTATTTTCTTAAACTATATGACAGAAAGTTCCTTGGAAATATTGGCCCACATAGCAAACCCTTTGAATTAATTCATGTTTTCTATCTTAATATTCAGAAATGGTATCTTAGCAAAGATTTGACTTCTTTGTGCTTTCTAAGCTACAAAATATAAAGTATGATATTGGCTCAGTGAATAGGGGAACTAGTAGTCTATTTCAAAAATTGAGAAGAGATACTTAAACAATGATAACTATTTTGGAACGAAAGTAGAACATTTTGCTGCTTTGTTTTAAAAATTAGTTAAAAACATGGTATATGAAAGTACTATACCAGGAATTTGGAAAATTGTTAAAAATTAACTAGAATGTGATCTATTGAGATTCAGCACATCATGGTATAAGAAGCATAGTTTGTAGTTACCTAGACCTGAGTTAAATTGTGGGTCCTCCATTTATTAGCTGTCTGACAAGGGACAGGTTGTTTAACATCTCATCTTCAATTTTATTATCTGCAAAGTGGAAGTAAAAATGTTTACTTTAAATATTTGTGAGGTTAATTATATTAGGTAATGTATTTCAAATGTCTAATGTATGGTCTGATATACAATAGATGCTGAAAAATCTTCAGTCTCCAGCATGACTTTGCACCTGGTTCTATGGTGTCATCTGCTACTAGGTCATGCTCTCAGCTACTGCTGATCCTCTGTTCTGCTGAGGATGGTTTGAGGATGGTTTCTGCTAATGCCAATGCTTTTATCTGAAGGAGGGCAATGGCTCTTTTTCTGGGATATCGTCTCCAAATATTGTTAGAGGCGGCCACTGAAAGAGTCTAGAGCCCCTGTATCAGCTTCAGAATACCTACACAGCTGACTTTTTAGGCAACTCTCAGGTACATTTCGAATATCAGGAATGTCGTACCCACATCCCCAACCCATCCATCACTTGGAATGCCACTGTGCTTCTGAGCCAAGTGGCTTCTATCCCAGTGACAATCCCCCTTTGTCACCCTCCCTTATCTCATTTATAATCAATGACCAGACACTTGATTCCTATCTACAAAATTAAAAATTCTACCACCGCAAAAATAAAAATTCCACCACTACCCTGTTCCCCCTAGGAAGGAAAAGTATACCCCAAAGGACTCTAACAATTTAATTCTCTACCCTAAAGGCGAAACTTAATTATAACTTTGAAAGCTAAAGTTTTTCAAATGTGTAACATAAATATTAAGATCCAGTTAGCGTGAGTAACCCATTGCAACACATTTTTTTAAAAAAGGTACTAGTGCTTAGGTCTTTTATAAATTAAATATTCAGCATTCCTCCTCTTTTAGCCTGTAGAGTCCATTGACAAACATTGTGATTTTCTTATAACATTGATCTTGTTTTTTAGATAGAAATTATTTAAAAAGTTCAAGATAGAGTAATGAGGTATTATCTAAAATTTATCTGAATATTTACATCTATAAAGAATGAATCTTAGTGCTTACAGTTACTCATATTTTGGTTGTTTTCACACCTAGAAATTAGTGTGTTTAACTTTAGACCTGATTATCATACAACCTAAAAAATTTTCCATGGCAAAATGGATCATGATGTTTCCTCAAATGATTGATCATCTGATTATGAACAGTCTAGGAACAATTGTGTTATTAAAAACATTTGCCACTTCATTTTTAACATTTGAAAAAGTGTAAAAATCCCTGAGTATTTTAATAACATGATAAAAGCTCCAGGTGTTTTTTAAAGTATATTTCTCCATACACTTCTGGTGTAAACTATATTTCACGACACAGATTTTTACTTTTATTTATTTATTTTTTTACTATGCCATATACGAGCAAAAACTTTTTGATCCTTCTACACGTTTTGTAATTCAAATATAGGCCAGATGCTAATGTGGACTAGTCTACAGGTGCTGTAGTCATGACCTCAGATCAGCAGTCATGACAATATGTTATAAAAATCCCCTTGCCTCTCATTTTCAATTCTCTCATAGCTTGCAATTGTTCCAGAATCTGTTAATCTTTAACACTCTATCAAATTTCTCCCTGAAACTTTCCCACAGAGTTTCACATGGGCTCTTGCTTCTTTTTCTCCCATGCAACTAGTGCCACCATCCTGTCATATTTTACTGGAATTACTGAATATATACATAAATTGCTTTGGGCCAAAAGAATTAGTGGCTATATGAGCACCAATATGCCATTTCTCCTCCTAGAGAAAAGCATTGAGACATTGGAAAGATGTTCTCTCATTAACTGCTTTTTCATTGTCAAATCCCAGTAGAGCAATTCTGGGGAATAAAATTGTCTGTCTCTGGATTATGAAAATCAATACATTGTTTCATACACTTAAATTTTGGTGCTCACTAGTTGGAAATGCATAGTAATGTGCGGATACATGTATTGACAAACATCTTCAATGTGCCCAGAATCCTGATATATTTTTGAGCTAGGGTGGTAAAATCCATTCACACTGCTATATTCCCTTAAGTCTTGATCTCCTTTTACTGGAATTACTACAATAACCACTTAATCATCCCTCCTCATATCATTCCATTGCTTCCTTCTAATCTTTCTTCCATGCAACTACCAAAATAATGCTACGACACAAACCTAAACATGTCACTCCTTATAAAAATCCTTCATCAGACCTCTATGTATAACTTAATGTTATCCAATGCGTTGTACTTGAATCCAGAGAGCAAGCACCACTAAGATAGGCAAAAAAAAAAAAAAAAAAAAAGAAAGAAAGAAATTCTGCATTCTTCTTAATGTAAAAATTGGAAATATAAAAATCTGCTACTATTTAACTTTTGGGTTGACATGACACACATTGCCCTACCTATTTCACCTTCATCATCTCCCACCTCATTTTTATACTGTTTTTTTTTTTACCCATCTCCATTTTCCTAAACTACTAATATGAATTTATTACATCATTAAATGTCTCTTGACCTTTGCACATACTGTGATTTTCCATCCCCAAGCAGATTCTGACTAATGCTTCAGGAATCAGCTCAGGAAAACTTGTTCTCTGATTAGCCTTCTTAATGAGGCAAGGAGAGTTGATCACATTCTCCTTTGAGACACTGATATGCCTTGGATTGACATTTTATATGGCACTGGATATTCTTTTGAGTCAATTCTTTTAACGATTGTATGGCATTTGCAAATTTCTATTTCTTCTTGAATTATTGGTTTAGTACCTTATATATTTCAAAGAATTGTCCATTTTAACTATTTTATGTATTCATCAAATGAAAATGTTAAATATTATTTTACCATGTTTGTATATTGCTACAGAAAATTGAGTTCTGTTTTCTTTACCATTCCTAATATTATTTTTCTTTTTATCTTTTCTGCTTATTCAGTCTCACCAGAGATTTCTATATATTTATTCAGTTTTATCAAAGAGCCAATTTTAGGATTTGTTAAGCTTTTACATGTTAGCTTTGTTTTATATTTTATTAGTTTCTGCTCTTATCAATAATATGTATTTTTTCTCTTTATATAACTTCAATCTGTTGTTTTTCTCTAACTTAATATTGTGGACCTTTGTAAATTTTTAATATTTCTTTTCTGAGTCTATATAATTCCTTCTTAATACTTCCTTACCTGAATTGCAAATGTTTTACAGGATATAATTTCATTATCATTCAGTTCTAAGTAGTTTCTAATTTCCAGTAGGATTTTTTTCACTAACACATGGATAATTCAGAGTGTGTTTTTACATTCCTCGATAATGGAGTTTTTTTGGTTTTTTAAAGTTATTTTTTGTTATAGGTTAGAATGTGGTTTGTTCAACCCTGATTGTAAAATTAATTGAGTTGCTTTATAATTTTGTTTGTGGTCAGTGTCTGCAAATGTACCAAGTACTTGAAACGAATCCAGGTACTCTTATTTTTGAGTGTTCAGTGAAAGTTAAAAATCTTGCACAAAGATGGAAATTTAGAATTTTTTCTTAGGTCTGCCAATATTTATTTTATATAGAATAGAACTTATATATAGAATTTTAGGGCTTTATAACTTCTTGATGAACTGATCCCTTTCAGTAACCACTTTTATCTCTAAGAATAACCTCTTTATCTCTGTTAGTAATTCTAATCTCTATTTTATGTCCTAAACACTACATTGCTGAACTTGAGACTCTAGAAAAAATGTACCTAACAAACATCTACAGAAACTTCTACCCAAATATTACAGAATATACATTCTTCTCATCATCACGTGGGAAATTTTCCAACATTGATCATATATTAGGCTACAAAACAAGTCTCAGCAAAATCAATAAAACCAAAATCATGCAGTATGTATTCTCAGAACACAGTAGAATAAAACTAGAAATAAAATCCAAAGAAAACTCTCAAATCTACACAAAGTCATGAAATTAAAGAACTGACTACTGAATGATCCTTGGGTCAATGATGAAATTAAGATGGAAATCAAAAGTTCCTTGAACTGAATAACAAGGGGAACACAAGCTTCCAAAATCTATGGGATACAGAAAAAGCAGTCCCAAGGAGAAAGTTCCTAGCCTTAAATGCTTACTTCATAAAGACAGAAAGATAACAAATTATCAACCTAATGGCACACATCAAGAAACTAGAAAAGAAGAACAAACCAAACCTAAAGCCAGCAGAAGAAAAGAGATAACAAAGATCAGAGCAGAATCAAATGAAGTGGAAACCAAAAACAAAAAAAAAGAGAAAGAGAGAAAGTATTGATGAAACAAAAAATTGGTTCCTTGAAGATAAACAAATCCAATAGACCACTAGCCAGACTAACTAGAAATAGAAGAGAAAGGACTCAAATAAGCTCAATCAGAAAAGGGTGACATTATAAGTCATGCCACAGAAATAAAAAATATCATTTTTTTTTATTTCAGCATATTATGGGGTACAGATGTTTAGGTTACGTGTGTTGCCCTTGGTTCCCCTCCCCCCAAGTCCGTGTTTCAAATATGTCCATCCTTCGGGTAGTGCGCATTGCACTCCTTGTATATACAAATATCCGTCCCCTCCTCCCTCCTCCCCTCTCCTCCCACCTCCCTCCCCCTTCCCCAGCATCCAATAGATGTTGTCCTGATATGTGCTTTTATGTGTTGATTAGTTAATACCAATTTGATGGT
>CAUYRB010018145.1:0-27270 GCA_963574695.1 Propithecus perrieri | reverse complement strand
GTCCCAGATTTCTCTCTTAGATGACTGCATAGATGACATGCTAGCATTAAAAATAAACATTAGAGGAGAAGAGACATTTTTGAGGGAAATGATAACTGAAATTTGCTTCTGTTCATGTTGAATCTGAGGTTCTTGTAGGACAACTAATTGGAGTAGACTGCTGTTATAAATAGGAAACTGGACCTGGGGAGGGGGAAGGAAGGGATGGGTATATTCACACCTAATGGGTGCGGTGTGCACCAACTGGGGGATGGACATGCTTGAAGCTCTGACTCGGGTGGAGCAAAAGCCATATATGTAACCTAAACATTTGCATCCCTGTAATAAGATGAAATTTAAAAAAAGAAAATTAGAGCTACATGTTTGGAGTGCATTGTATTGAAGTAATCAACTCACCCAGGAATACGTGGATTCAGAAGAGATCTTGGAATCGAACTATGGAGTAGTCAGTATTTAGTGCATAGGCAGAGCGAGGTGAGCTATCAAAGAATTTTGAATCAAAATGGCCAGAGGAGAGAAGGAAAAGATTTCAGATATTCAGGGGGGTGAGATTCAAAGGAATGTAAATGAAGCCTCGGTCAAAGAAAATAAGGAATTAAAAGTGGTGACTCAATATGATATTTAAGGAGTCTTAACAAGTATAGTTTCAGGGAAAAGATGGGGATAAAATTCAGATTTCAGCTGGTTGGGTAGTAATCAAAAGTATCTGAAAATAGTAAGTGAATAGTTACAATGGCACAGATGACAAGCTAATTACTTTACATGATGACAAAGAAGTAAAAGGGAGATACGTGGAATATCTCTGTACTTGCAATTTTCCTTTATTTTCCCCTCAATTTTGCTATGATCCTAAAACTTCTCTAAAACATAATATCTATTTTTTAAAAAGTGGATACAGTAAGTTAAATTACCTTTTCAATAGCTACCTCAAGTACACAATCCTGCGTTTCTATGAGTGTAGGTGGATGTGTGTGAGTGTGAGCCTGTGTGGGTGTGTGCTGGCCGTCTGTGGGTGTGTGTTGGCCTGTGTGGGTGTGTCTGGGTGTGTCTGGGTGTGTGTGTGTGTGGGTGTGTATGGATTTGTGAGTGGTCGTGGCTTTTCTACTTCTATCAGAACTTTGTACCTATCCTACATAAAAATGTTATTTAATCAAGCATCTACATCAAATTATAGAAAGTAGTTAAACAATCAGAAGAGGTGACGATATGAAAAACAAACAAAACCAAAAACAATGTTGAACTCATAAAAGAAACTACAAGGATAAGGTTAAGTGAGACAGTTAGGTAACCATTAAAAAAACCGAATCCATTCAAACAAGATCATTTGTCTCTATTTAGCCTCTCAGCCATAAAGACTCACCAAATGTTAGAAATGGATGGAAATTTAAGCAATAAGGAAATCAAGTCTTTGAAGCTAAAATAATCTGCCAAAAGTTACATTGCTAGTAGTGTCAGAATATAAATCAAAACACGTCTTCTGATTCGAAGTTCTGTGTACTTTTAGCGACACTGTACTACTGTGTCCTTATAAACTTTGTAGTCTCAATAATGTACACTTGCATCTGAAAACTCTATAAACATGAATGAGTCAATTGCATTAAATATTTATATAGAGATTTATAAATTCACATGTTTGATTGTGTATGACTAAATGTATTACTGAATAGGTTGCATCTTTTTCATTATCATTCTTGCCTCTAGTAAGTAAAACAATTTGTTAATGGAAATACTAGCTTTCAGATGAGAGTTCTATTTTCATGGAGTGGACAAAAAGATGAATCAGCATTGCCAATTGCAATTAGTTTCTTGATATTTTGCCACAGTGATTATCCTCTAAAAGAGCTGACAAAAGCCTAAGAAAGAACAATACTCAGAAAAACTGGGATTCTTTCTCCTTAAATGTAAATATGTCAATGTGTAGGCCTCACATTCCTTCATAATGTATGTATAGTCCAAGCATTTTAAGTGCTCTAAAAAAAAGGTGGCTTAAATTTAGGGAAACTGGTATTTTATTTCTAGCCTTTGCTCCCAAAGAAAGGAAACCAGGAGAATGAATCCAACACTTAAAACCTTTAGGTTTTTGAAAAAGTGATATCACCTTATATTTATAAATGCAGCCCATGACTGTATATGACTATGTTAATTGGGCAAAAGAAATAAGCAGGTATTTTTGTTCTGTGTACTTATTCTAATTAACAGTTTACTTCTAAAAATAGTTATAAATAGTACCCATTATAATTGCTATGAACAAAGTCTGTATTTTAAGCCTCTTCATTATAATAAATCATGAACAAAAACTGGAAGGTTTTTCATTCCTTAAATGTAAAATAATTTTTTTAAGTTAAAAAACTTAAATTTTAAATTTATTAAATTTAATTTCATATATCATAGAGCTATGAATAAGCATGCTAGCAGTTTTAGCATTAAAACCTAAGTGTTTTATTTAGATAAACAAAATGGAACCTTTTTCCCAAAATATGTTCACTATTGTTCATTAACATTTCTGAAATTGACAATCAGCTTTGAACATGTAGATACAAATCACTTTGGAGAATTAGATCTAGCAGTTACTAAAATTAGTTGTCAAGAATGATTTGAGAAGGAACTGAAAAATAAGAAAAGCTACATTAAGATCAATTATAAAAATGACCAAGTAGGTAAAACTTACAAAGGTCAATGCTCAGGTTTATCAAAATAAGAATCTATATTAGAATTTGGAAGTTAAAATTTCTCAGAGAACCCGTAATTTCAAAATGTCAAACTGGAGAATTTTACTACAGTTTAAGCTCCTCCAGCACAGAAACTATGAATTATAATGACTTTTTAATATTACTTTTTACCTATTTCCATATAGCACTCAATAAATATTTGTGGAATATGTAAATAATAATTCGTAAAGTCTCTCCTTGGCACAAACTGTTTTCTTAAAATTGTTCTGTTTCTCCTTTTAGAAATTCTAGTAAGATGTTTCCTGAGGTATAGGTCTTCCCTACATGCTCACTTAAGCAATGCTGGGGATTGCAAGTTACTGGAGAAATACAGATCTACTTCATGTTGTCATCTTACCCAACGGAGTTTAGAGGAGATACTAGGATGTTCCTTTTCATTCATGTTTTCACTGCTTTATCTTTTAAGAGGAAACGAGTGAGGAAAGATTAACCAAGAGGAAATAAAAAATTACAATGTGTAGAAGCTACGCATGTGTGATATCTCCAAACATACTCAACAAGTCCAATCAGGATTAGAGAGTGTGGTGCCAACCTAGCAGGAATGTTCTTTAGAATGAAGTCTTTTTCCCGATATTTTCCTGGGGTCCTCAGAGTTCTTTTTTCTTCCCCCTCATAGTCTTTTTCTCTTCTCAAACCCCCACAAATACTTACTCCCACTTCCCATTTTAAGTGGCCTAAGATATCAGAATTCCTATATACTTCCCAGCCACCCACCCGAAATAACCAATATTTTCCACCGGGAATGTCTTAGTTAATAAGTATCATTGGGTGTGCCTTTGACATTTTAATAGAAAATATTTTTATTTATCAAATGTACTATAAATATATTTCCATGTGAAACAAATCGTATACAATAAATTATCTGCTAAAAATTCTCCTCAGAGGTTAACTTGAAACCAAAGTCAAATTTGGCCAAAGTGTAGAAGATCTAGTTTTCTTTAACCTAAAAATATGTAGTAGTTGAATTCCATAGAAAGATTTGGCAATGCAGTAATATATTTCTAACCAGAGCCTAATTTCTTGTTATTACCGGTGGTTTATGGTCAAAGTATTACAGTCAGCACATTGTAAAAGACATTTGGGAGAGTAGCTAACTTAGTGCCAAATTTGAATTGAAATTTCATTCCTGGTAGCCTATCTGCACACATCTCTAAAGGCATCTTAGTTCTGGTCCTGTGATAAACAAAAACAAACAGAGAATCACAAGGAAAACAATCTGTATTCGTGGTTTGTTTTCAAACTGGCTTTCTCCCTCACTTGAGAGAATGAACCAACATACAATCAGAATGAGTAGGGGCCCAGAGAAGGGAGTGAAATTTAAGATATCTTACAGTTCAGTACACTCAGAAACGTTAACATTCGCAAACCATTTTTAAAGCCTATAATTTGTGCTAGAATGATTCAGAGTGATGGGCCTTTCATCTGAGCCTCCATATTATGCCAGAATTCAGCTTTTCCTTTCAGTTGCTAGAGGTCTCTGGAGGCTAGCCCGCTCCACTGTGGCTCCAGGTATCTGCTCGTTCATTTCTTTTGTAAGCGTTTATAGCACAAGAGCCTATTAGGAGCCATGCATTGTGCTAGCCCCCAGGGATGCAAAGATTAATAAATCATGGTTGCTGACCCCTAGGCGCTTATTACTAGTTTAGGAGGGAAACAATATTAATAATAAGACCCTTATAGTGTAATAATGCTGTGATACAAAGAAAACCAGAGAACTATGAAGGGTGGGAAATAAAAGGGTACAAAACCTAGCCCATGGAGTCAGAGAAGGCTTCCTGGACAAAAGGGGCCTGAGTATTGAAGAGAAAGACAGGTTTTTGCACAGTAAATAATCAATAACTATCATCTATTATTGTTATTTCTATTACAGGTTGGTCATTCCTAATCTGAAAACCTGAAATCCAAAACATTCCAAAATTCAAAAGTTTTTGAGCACTGGCATGACGCCACAAGTGGAAAATTCCACACATGAGTACTTAAAGCAAACATAGTTTCATGCACAAAATTATGAAAAATATTGTATAAAATTACCTTCAGGCTATGTGTATAAGGTATACATGAAACATAAATAAATTTCACATTTAGACTTGGATCTCATCCCTGAGATATCTCACTATGTATATGCAAATATTTCAAAATCTGAAAAAATCTGAAATCTGAAACACTTTTTGGTCCCAAGCATATCAGATAAAAATTACTCAACTCATACCATAATTATTATTCACATGTCAGAAACGGGAGTTATTCATTTTTAGTCCCAACTGACAGGACATTGCACATGAGAGATGGGTACGTGTTATTTTGGGGGGAAATTAACAAATAGGAAATGCAGAGCAGCAGATGATAAACTTTATCATTAAAACCAGTGATATTGTGAAGCTACGATATCACAGTAAAGCACTTTTTATGTGACTTATACCAACTGTCATAAAAGACTAGTTGAATTAAAATCTTAATGTTGTTATA
Source organism: Propithecus perrieri (assembly GCA_963574695.1). Classification (NCBI taxonomy): domain Eukaryota; kingdom Metazoa; phylum Chordata; class Mammalia; order Primates; family Indriidae; genus Propithecus; species Propithecus perrieri. The sequence continues at coordinate 22,075 of CAUYRB010018145.1, read as the reverse complement.
AAGAGATAATGCCTTTGGCTATATCACTCTAGAATAATTTTGTTCCTGGCATGTGGCCCTCATACTTCCTAAATGAGTAAGCCTCGTATGTAAGTGTGTCAATCCTAAATGAAAAGGAAACCATAATTGTAATTTAGATTATTAGACCAAGGGTCAGCACACTATGGCCCATGGGTCAAATCCAATCTGCTGTGTGTTTTTATCAATAACTCTTTATTGGAACACAGACACACCCATTCATTAAACTTGTCCAAGGCTGCTCAACACTACAAAGGTAGAGTTGAATAGTAGGGACAGAGACTTTATAGCTCCTAAAGCCTTAAGATATTTACTATTTGACTCTTTATAAAGTTTTCCCAACCCTGTATTAGATTATTAAAACAATTCATAGCAGGTTGCACATTGCAATCACTTCTTTCCTACATCCAGGGAGGAAATCATCACTAATGCTTTCATCTCTAAAGTATTCAAATACAAGGAATCTATTTTAAGTTATTATTCATTTGAGTTATTTCATGTTTTCACTGAATTGTGTTGTTCAGTTGTTATAATAATCTTTTTCCTGTTTTGATAAATTTGCTTAAAAATTTATTCATAAACCTGCCAGGAAGTATAATGTAATTTTAAATCCTGTTCTTTTTTAAAATTTTATAACCTCCTTTGCCCTACTAAATTCAATTTTACTTTAAATATGATCTTTATTGTCACATGTGGAAAAAGTGCTTAGCCAAATGCTTGCAACCAGTTCTAGCTAATATGAATCCAGACCAGTTAAGTGTATGTGGAAAAGCTGGTTAAGTGGTTTATAATTTATAATCCTGGTCTAGAGTTTTTTTTCACAGTAGTAACCAACCTAAGCTGATGAATAGCTGCTTAACACATTAACAGGCATGTGAGTTGTATTTAACTCACACTAGTTTTGAGCCTGAAGCCTCATGAAGCATATGAAGAATCAATTCTCAGAAACAAATTCAATAAGTATGTCATGAGTCACATAGAACTCCCGTGGAGTGCAGGGTAAAAATTGATTCTAGCGCCAAGTTAGTTGCATATAACTCACACACGGAAAACAAAAAATAACAAATTTTTCATTAAATTAGAAAGGATCATTTTGTCTTTGAAGTTTTTATTATATTTTTGTAATAAAACACTGTGGCCCCAAACAAAACATATTTTTTCTAGTGTGGCTGTCAGTGTGTTAAACACCTTCACCATACATCCTCAGGGTGGGAGGAAATGAGGGATTGAGGGCATGGACTCTGTTTTATAAGATTTGAAGATTGTTTTGAAGGTGGAACACAACACAATGACACTCCATAGATGAAAGGCAGAACTCTTACAGCTCTAAACTGCCAGGTGGGGCCAACAGGGATTACAACTTGAGAAAGGGTAACAGCAAGTTGGAGTTGCAAAGAGTAGCTAATGTATGGCAAATGGGGTGAAGCTAGGTTTCCTGACCTGCTTTGGATTGGCTAATTTGAATAATTTCTGATGCTTCAGAGCAAAGAGGCCGCCCCTGGTTGTCTGATGTTTGGCCCCAGGATGATTGGGGCTCCTGCACAGAGGCCCAGAGTATAAGAGCCTGAAAAGGAAAGTGGATGTAATAGGACTTAATCAGCTATTCAAGAGGGGGAACTGACCAGCCTTCAGCCAGGACATCCAAATTGAGTCAAGACTTCATTAAAAAACAAAAACACCCCACAAAAACTAGATTCTGGAGTCACACTTCTTGGATTCAAATCTGGTTTCAAATATTGGCCAATGATTTGAGCTTGAACAAGTTATTCAATCACTTTAAGCCTCCAGATCTTAAAAACAGAAATAAAAGGAGTAACTTCCTTTCAGGGATTGTTGCTTGATGAAATGAGAGGTCTATGTCAAGTATCTGGCTCAGTATCTGGCCCATAGTGAGTACTCAGCATGTGATATGGATTATTATTGGGGCCAGTTATATTCTTGACACACAATATTACAGTCTGTTATTCCAGAAAACTACTACCACACAAAATGAGCTGCAGTGCAGTTTTTATTACTATTATTATTACATATGTTCCTTTAAATATATAAAACTAAATATATATACAATCTCTGATGCCTAAACTCCCTTTTCTTTTAAAAGCTTTTTCTGTTAAAATATTCTAATGGTCATATTCTTTTTATCACTGAATTGGTTGTACAGTGAATCTAAACCAGTAGGTTATAATTTTGAAAATAACAGCTCAAGTAAAATTGCTTTTTATTGACTTTTTTAAAAAAGAAAACAGCATCATATAATTTTACTTTTCTGCAATAGCCAGGGTTTAACAATGGCCTATGGCATCTTTTAAAATTTAAAATAAATATCTATTGATTTTTTTCACTTGCTCTTTTACTGTAAAAAGAAAACAAAGACTCCAATTGCAAGTAAAATTTCATCTGAAGATTCTAAAAACAAGACTTTCAGCTAAACACATGCACATCTCAATTCTTTCTATATTTTCTAAATATGTGATGTGATATTGCCATACCTTTATCATTTAGCCATATTGAAAATAATTTATCTTTATTACAGAATATTAAATATTTTTAGAAAAATAAAGCCTAGAGTTGTAAGTGTATAGGAAATTTGAAAAAAGTTATGAAATTTTGTGGTATCTTTGTATTTAATTGGGATATTAGCATCTTTGATTCTAGCATTTCCACAGCTCCAAATTTACTTCATTATTCCCAGCCACATTCATTTTCTCCTTTTTGTTAACTTCTACAGAGAAGAAACAAGAGTAGCCCAGCATGAGATTATGCATTGCGGCCCCACATGTACAGCTTGGTCTGGAAATCTTTGCCTGCACCATTTGGCTGAGTCTTACTTAGCATACCCATTTTATGTAATATATCTAAACAAGTTTCAAGTTTAAATAGCTGTTTTCACCCGTTTACCAATCATTTTAGCATTCAAACAAGTATGTTGGTACCATGAATATACATTTGTGATGACACAAATTTTTCCTTGAACATTGTATTAAACATTCCCTTGTGACCAAAAATAATTAAAGTCATTAAGAATTAGTTTGGGCAGTACAAAGGCAATTTATGTGTTTGTACCCCATAATACTCTGAAATGAAAAAATAAATAAATTAAATAAAATAAAATAAATGTCTGAGAATTAAGTGAGATTTCTGTTGGTATATTGTTCTTAATCTCAGATGATTCAATTTATAATATTTCTAATAGAATATAAAAATATACATTATAAACTATGTATGTAAAGTACACAAACAAATAATACAACACAAAAGTAAAAAAGCATGAAAATCACCTGACACCGAAGACAGCAATAAATATCACTGTTCATAAATCTATGGCACTCAAAGTCAGAATATAGTTAGAGATTTGAGGCAGATCTAAAATTCAGAGAGGAGTGAACTGACATTGATTCCATAGGAGCAGGAAAACATAAAACCTGTTCTTAGTAATGGTTTGCCCAAACAGTTGGGGCCTAAATAACCATCCCATCCCTATCTCTTTTAAAACAGACCATGGGTGTTTACAGAAATGGATCTGATATAAGTGTCTAGGAAAATGCATGAAATTTAAAAAAACTTCTTACAATTTCATCAGAGAATAAACGCTTGTAGGAAGAAGATTTGCAGAAGATTTCATTTTAAGCATCATACTAGTAGAAATAAAAACTAAAGTCAACTCCACCCTGAATATTTGGACAAACATTCTTTAGGGAATGTCCTGGATTGCTGAACTTGTTTCGTGGCCCATCAATTGGCCTTGCTTCTGGGTTGGCTACTAATCTAGCTAGTTACTCATTCTCAGAAAATAATAAACTTTTAATTTTAACATTCACTTTTATTTTGGTTGGGAAAATATGAAAAAAGGAGTGTGATACAATTAGATTACTTTGCAATAGTTACTTTCATTACTCAAAACACATTTTTAACATGTTAGAGAAATGATATTGAGTTGACGGGAATAATCCCAGCATATACACAGAATATCCATTTCCTCTAAGTATAAGCAATCATGAGAGGGGCCATCTTGGGTTTACCATGAGACTCAAACAGTTTTCATTTTCAAAGTATCATTTATATTTTCCCAGGTAAATTTTTATACTGATGTAATTTTTTTTTCACTGTCTATGTTTATTTTGCAACAGTGCCCTTATAACCTTTTCATTGTTCCAGACAGGCAATGCCTGTAATATATCAAAATGAAAGACCCAATCAGAAAACTGGGATTTAAATTCTTAGTTTTTAGAGATGCGTCTTTTAGTCTTCACTATCTGGATTCTTTGGTCTCTCCTCTGACATATTTCAGTCTGTGTTGACATATCCTTACAACAATATTTGAAAGAAATTTAGTGCAATAAAAAAAACTTGGTTTGCCCATCTACCCGAAGAGTTGGTTTAGTTGAGTAAACTTTTTTTAATAGATTGAATTGCCACATGAACAAATCTAACTGTAAATTTATCTTTGGGAATCCACAATCATCTGTTTTTAACATTTATTAGTTTTGAAAGATTCTGGTCAAAAAATTATATCACTATCAAATATAAACACAATGCTAAAGTTTCAACAGAAGTTGCTATCTTTTTACAATTCACAATGCTATCACAGAAAACAACTTCCAGTGGTTTGATTACTTCTTTGGAGAAAGGCAGAATCAGTGTTAAGAAAGAATAGCGTGTGTTTTTTTTTTTTTTCCTGTTTAAAACAACTCAAAGAAGTTATATAATCTATATTCACTAGTATGACTAATAAATATGAAGCTAGAAAGAAATTAGTTTCTCACTCTATTCATATTTGGTATGTATAGTGTATCACTTAAGGTATGTTTAGATGTAAGTAATACAAATAACATAAAACTTAATGAATAGAGGGCTAAACCCTTTCTAGCAAAGGTATGGACTGTGGACCAGCAGCAACAGTCTCACCTGGGAGCATGTAAACTTGTTGAATTATAATCATAAATTTAACAGGGTCCCCAAGTGATTCAGGTGTACATCATAGTCTGAGAATACTATCGAAAGAATATTTAATTATCTTACAAAACCGGAAGGCAGTTTCAGGCTTCTCAGGCAGTACCTCTGCAATTCTTTTAGCTTTACATTCATGTTCCCCGCGCACTATGTCTTCACATGGCCTTTTTCAAAGACTGGAAGAGCCAAATCTCTTCTTGTGTCTCGTTGCTGGTAGAAAGGTCTTTCACCAAAGCCCCTAACAAAATTCTCTTGGTGTTAGTGGCCCATCCCTGGTGAATCTATGAGCTGAGGGGATGGAACTGTAATGATTGACTAACATGAATCAACATTCACTCTTGGGCTAACGTAGCGTCAGCTTTCCTGGGCACACAGCCTGGGCTCTGCTACTGAGAAAGGCCTGGGGAGAGTAGGGTGAGGGATGGGTACCAACAATGACTGCCAAAACTGCTTGGCTACTTCTGGATCTTTATCCAACAAGGCATGTCATACCACAGGAATTCATTTTTGTGAATATGACTGTAATTTGGATGTCAAATAAAAGTCTTAAACTATAATATTAATAACACATTGTCTCTTTTTATGATCATCTTATAAGTGGAATGTAATACACAATATGAATGTGCAGAACACAATTAAGAAAGTTATCTAGGTTGGGGCAAAAGTAATCGCGATTTTGGACCATGACTTTTGAATCATTATAACTAAGCTCAAACACATCTTTATTAATCAAAATAGAAACCATTACAATCAACACATTTTTGTCAACAAGAAATAAATTTATTTATTTCTATAGCATAAAAATCCATGCTTCAGGATTCCATCAACTCTTGGAAAGCATTTTCTGCATCGTTGGTGCATGGTTGTAGAAGCATTTTCCCTGCAAAAAGTTGTCAAGATGCTTGAAGAAATGGTAGTTGGTTGACAAAAGGTCAGGTGAACATGGAGGATGAAGCCAAACTTCATAGTCCAATTTGTTCAACTCTTGAAGCATTAGTTGTGCGAGGTGCAGTCAGGTGTTGTCGTGGAGAAGATATTGGGCTCTTTCTGTTGACCAACGCTGGCTGCAGGCGTTGTAATTTTCTGTGCATCTCATCGATTTACTGAGCATACTTCTCAGATGTAATGATTTCACAGGGATTCAGAAAGCTATAGTGGATCAGATCAACAGAAGACCACCCAACAATGATCATGACCTATTTTTGATGCAAGTTTGGCTTTGGGAAGTGCTTTGGAGCTTCTTCTTGACTGAGCTGATTGTCACTGGTTGTCATATAAAATCTACTTTTAGCCGTACGTCACAATCCAATTGAGAAATGGTTCCTTGTTTTTGCGTGCAAGAGAGGACCACACTTCAAAACAATGTTTTGTTTTTTTTTTAATTTTTGGTCAGCTCATGAGACACCCACTTATTGAGCTTTGTCACCTTTCCAATTTGCTTCAAATGCCGAACAACCATAGAGTGGTCAACCCTGAGTTTTTCAGCAACTTCTCATGTAGCTGTAAGAGGATCAGCTTCAGTGCCAGCTCTCAATTGGTCCCTGTCAACTTCCGATCATTGGCCACTGTGTTCCTCATCTTCAAGGCTCTTATTTCCCTTGCAAAACTTCTTGAACCACCACTGCACTGTACGGTCGTTAGCAGTTCCTGAGTCAAATGCATTGTTGATGTTGTGAGTTGTCTCCACTGCTTTCAACCCATTTTGAATTTGAATAAGAAAATTGCTCAAATTTGCTTTTTGCCTAACACCATGGCACTCTAGCCCAGGTGACAGAGTGAGACTCTGTCTCAAGACAAAAACAGAAAAAAGAAAAGAAAAGAATTGCAATAGGCCATCAAGAGGACAGACTGTACCAGCAAGAGTAGGTGTGAAAAATGCTAACCAAGAAACAAAAACATTGTGCTGGAGGCAAGGAAAGAGGTTACAGAAAAAATAAAAATAATCACAAAATAATACCAATGAAATAGATTCAGGAATGCTATCCACAGGTTGTATTAAGTTTCTATTATTGCATAACAAATTACCACAACATAGGTATTGTCTCATACGCTTCATGGATCAGGAGTCCAGGCAGAGACTAGGGCTGAGTCCTCTGCTAAAGGTTCCACTAAGCTGCCTTACACTATCATTTCCATGGTCTAAAATAAATATAAAATTCCTAACAGTAAGTAATAAATCATTAGCAAAAAAACATAAAGTGAGAAATTTGCATTAAAATGATGTATAACATAACCACATTTATTTAAGAACATATTCCAATATCAAACTGCAAATGTCAACAATTGCTAAAACCTCAATTACTTTTGCACCAATCTAATAACAGGATGTTCATGTTAAGTTCCATTTTCACAGTGTTTTAAATCTCCTAAAACAAACTGTTTGACATAGCTCATTTTTTAAACCACTTTGAGCTGTACAGAAACTAGTTCACAGAATTAATTAATGTAGTCAACAAATACTTACTGACCACCTACTATGTACCAGGCATTGTTCTAACTGTGGGTATACAAAGATTAGTGGAATAGTTAAGATCAGGGAAGTTGAATGAAAATACTGAATAAACAAACAATTAGAAAACAAACAATTACCAACAGAAAATAAAAGGTAATATAAAATAAAATAACAGAATGCTGAGATAAGAAACAGACTTATTAGATAAGAAGGTCAGGGAAATCCTTTATGAAATATCATTTAAGCTAAATTTAGACAAGAGCTCTACAAACTATACCATTGAACTAAGAATGGCTTTTTATATTTAAATGTGTAGAAGATTTTTTTATACATAAAATTATATAAAATTTAAATTTCAGTCCACAAATCAAGTTTCATTAGATCACAACCATGTTTATTCATTTATGTATTATCTATGGCTGCTTTCATTCTACAACGGCTAAGTTGACTAGTCGTAACAGAGGCTGTATGACCTGAAAGGCTAAAAATATTTACGATTTGGCCTTTTATAGAACTTTGCCCATCCTTGATCTAGAGCTGAGCAGATTTCAGCCTCAGGAAAAGCCAGTGGAAAGACATTCCAGCCAGAGGAAAGAGCATGCACCCAAGTCCTAAAACAAAGCAGGGCCAAATGGCAGAACCATAGTGACCAAGTGGAGAAGCAGAAAGAATTTAGTAGGAGAGGTGACCAGGGGCTTGTTCTTCTAGGAGCCTCATGTCAGCCACAGGTGACTACCATTAAGTGCAATGGGAAGCCACCCAGGAAGGATTTAAAGCCAGGGATTGCTCAATTATTTACATTTTTAAAAGATCATTTGGATTCTATGTGGAAATTTTATTAAAGGAGAGCCATAAAAGAGAGAAATCCCAACGGAAAATTAGCAAAGACCAGGCAAGAAATGACAGTGGTTTGGTCAGTGCCAGTCAATGACCTGCTTGCTACAAGTCTTTGAAGAGAGAAGTTCAGAAGTTAAGAGTAAGCATTTAAACACGTTAATAGCGTTTCTTATTGCCATGACATCCAAACATGTAATGGCTTCTCTGGTTGAACAGCACGTAGGCCAGTCCAGGTTTTGTGGAATTAATGTGGTGAGTTGCCTGTGGTAGGAGTTGTGAACCAGGCATGAGGACCATGTTACAGATATGTGATATGTGAGGGCAGTTTGTCAACTGTAATTCAAAAGGGGACAAAAAATAGGGAAAGTGTAAGCAATTATTTATTTATATAATATGCTCTGAACTTTATAAAATTGTAACAAGTTATGTATGAGAGTAAGAGTTTCTTTCATCATCAATAATGAAAGAAAAAAGAAAGAAAGAAAAAAAGAGAGAGAAAGAGGAAGGAAGGGAAGGAGAGAATGAAAGAAAGAAAAGAGAGAGGAAGGAAAGGAAAGAAGAAAACTTCAGAACCCCAGCAAACTTTCTTTGCAGTGTGCTTAACTTTTCCTTATTTTTTGATTTAGTTATGCTTTAAACAGCTGTAGATGTCCTCTTTTGTTCAACAACACAAATTGAATAGTTTTACCTAACCTCATAGAAAAAAAAAGAATCTTCATAAATCATTTTCTCAGTACTATATAAATTGCATCTTTGGCTCATTTTCCCACTGCATCCTTGTGAGCACTTCACTCTGAATATTCACTCACTTGGCACCCAGAATGCTGAAATTCTTGTGCCTTACTGTTGGAAGGAGACTAGTTAAAAAATAGTTGAAGTGATCATGGTTAGCTCTTGCAAAGGAGTTACCCATAACAGCTTTTCTGTCACCGAAACCTTGCCACTACACAGAATATCAGGGCGGCTGCTGGTGGCCCTTTTACAAGGGATACAGAAGAAAACTGAATTGATAGTGCAGTCAACACATCATACAGACGCTTGTTTCTATTGTTAGAACACTGAGCACACAGTCAAACTTAATGGGCAATTCATTTGAAGTTTGGAACTTTTAGCAGAAAGCAAAGAGGTTAATTGATTTATACTAACACAGATAAAGGGGCTTTTGTGTAGCTGGGAATTGGTTAAAGCAAATTTGTCTAAGTATGATTCTAACCAGGAAAGAACACATTAAACATTAAATGTCAGAGTAAGATTTCTTTTCTTTTTTTTTTTTTCTTTTTCTTTGAGACAGAGTCTCTTTCTATTGCCCAAGCTAGAGTGCAGTGGCATCATCATAGCTCACTGCACTCTCAGACTCCTGGGCTCAAGTGATCCCCCTGCCTCAGCCTCCAGAGTAGCTGGGACTACAGGCACACGCCAATACGGCGGGCTAATTTTTCTATTTTTAGTAGAGACGGGGTCTCGCTCTTGCTCAGGCTGGTTTCGAACTCCTGAGCTCAAGCAATCCTCTGGCCTCGGCCTCGCAGAGTGCTAGGATTACAGGCATGAGCCACTGCACCCTACCTAGAGTAAGATTTCTAATGTGAATTGATACGAATGCTTCATACTTCAACATAATAGAGGATACAATAGTAAAAAAAAAGCACTAGGTAAAGAGTCAGAAATCTAGAATTTACTCTACTATTTATTAATTGTGACTTTGAGAAAGTTATTTTAAATACTTTCAGCCTCAGTTTTTTCAACAGGAGAATGGGGTAATTATATTTAATCTGTCTAATGTACAGTTATCTCATGTAGCTAAATGAGATAATGACAGAATATACTTTGAAAATTATTTACATACACTATTATTAAAAAAAGTCATTAAATGAGCTCCTAGAGTCAATATAGATCCTAACCTACTGCATGCAAAAAAAGGTCAAACTGTACTGTGCACAAAGGGAACAGAAACGTCACTGAAATATTTCCATGGGTGTCTGAGGAAGGTAAAGGGAGTCAAAAGGTATATAAATCATCTCCTACCTACAACTGTCACTGTTTCTTCTCATGTTGACTTCTGAGTTGGAAAGGTTGCCCCATCTCTGGGTTAAGCTTAGCCCTCAGACAAAAGACAGATGAAGCAGGTTATCAGCAGTTAGTTTGGGGAGGCTGGTTTATAACTTTTCAGTTTACAACATGATTTTTTTTTTCAAAACTCCACTATAAATCTGGACAGATGTATTTTGTATAACTTCTATTTTTCTCATATAACTTCTATTTTCAAGAATATATATGGAATGGAGCAGTGAGCTTTAAAAGTACCATTTCATATTGTATCCTGGCTATTCATACTCCTCTGGGAGCAAAGGACAGAATAGATACTGAAACCAAACCTGTATAAAAATCAGGAGTTTTGGCCAGAAGCTAAAACACCCTCTTACAAATAGTAATCACAAATCTTTTCTGATGTGGCCTGGGTTATAAAGAAAATGGAAACACTTAATCTTAAAAGGCCATAAGAAATAAAGTGTTATCTTTCCAGCTGAGGCGAGAGTTGTTTGTGACCTTGGAGTTGGCGGCAATGGAAAAATCATGTCGAGTTTTCATATATTATTCACATGGTAGTTTTTCCAAAGGAATAAATGCACATAATTCTGATGACCTCATATGAGATATAAAGGTGTTACATTATAGTGGGAGACCGGCAAGCCTTTACTTGAAACCCTTTTCATGCAAAGTGCTAAAGACATTGCCCACACCATATAAATTATACAGGGCTTCCCAAACATATAGCTGCCTGCTTTTAACTGAAGCTAAAGCCAGCATGGCTGCAGGATTTTGGCTGTTTTGACCTCGGACAGCAGCAAAAATGAGGCATGAATATTGACTTTGGGGGAAGGAAAACAGGACGTATTTTCCAGTGAGATTATCTTCAAGGGTTAGTGAATAGTAAAGAAGCAGTATATATATATATATATTTAAATTGCATCTGTAAATAAAAAGTTCCTCTGCAATGAAATAAGCAGATGATTAAGTATTTGTGAACTATGAAGCAGACACACATAATAGAGTCATTAAATACAAAGAAAATTAGTCACACTGGAATAACAATAAGCAAAGATAGCCTTGCCTAGCCTAAATACAAAGAGTAGTGAAAGTCTGGAGGCATTTATCCTTCCTTGATTAATTTTTACCTATCGGCACAATTTTTAAAATGACCCTTCCAAAGCCATTTATTGAGGCAAAAGGTAGAATCCTGAAACTCATATTTCAGCTTCAAGAAAATTAACTTTCCCAAAAGGTTAAAGCATTTAAACAAATTAAGAATAGTTTTGAAGGACAATACAAATATTGTATGCATATATACAGATACAAAAACATATGGATTTTTGCCAAAAAAAATTGAAAGCCATCATGAACACTTCCACATGAATGGTTGATTCATTAACAAAGTCATTCTAACGAAGTGGAGTAGGTATTCATGGACACGTCTCAAACGTTTAACTTTTACCAGCTTGGTCTTTGTGTTTGTAATGCTCAATGTAATGGTCAAGACATCTTGACCGTTGCTATAATAAAAGCAATAATATAATAACAACTATCCAATCAGACGCATATCCTTTTGAAGAATATAATTGTTACTAACAAAAGTCAGTTGGATCATCTTAATGTCTGTGGAAAATGGTGACTACCATAATTTTCAAGAGATATTTTTCAACGGAATAGCTTTAAAGTATTTACTTGTGCTCCTGGGCTTCATACTTTTTTCTCTGTTAACTTGAGTTGGTACACAGGAAGAATTATGAAACATACACCTTTTTACAATATTTGAAACATAAATTCTTTAAATTATTGTGCTGCTATTGTTTTTTATTCAGCTTTAACCAGTACAAAGAAACACGGAACAGTGTAATCAGAAGACCCCGTTTTTATTCCCAGTTCCCCCTCTTTAGCCTTGCTATCTCTATTCACTTGATGTCTCCAAGTTTCAAGTCTTTTCCCTCTCACCTATGATCTCTAACTCACATTCTCCTCATTCCTTTGGGTGACTTGCAAAACATCGTGTCGAACGAGAAAAGAAAATCATAAAATAATACATGTAATATAATTCCATCTATATAAAATTTAAAAGCTAACAAAATTTAACAATATATGAATTAAATACATATGTATATATCAATAATACAAAGCAGGACAAGTAAATAATATACACAAAATTCACAGTGGTAGTTATATATTGAATAAATATGTTTGATACATATTGTATGTATATATCGAATATATATATTTTTCAATGTATATATTGACAAAAGGGGAAGAGATACACAGGAAGAGGAACATAAAGGGCTTCAAAATTATTTGGTAATGTTCTATTTCTTAAATGAACTGGTAAGTCCACAAAAGTTATATTTAAACCCTTGTGGGTATGGCCTATTTTACAATTTAAAAACTCTATGCTCTTTCTTGTTTGTATCCTTTTACATATTCCTCAACCAGTAATATTCTTTTTTCTTGTTGTTTTATTATTATTTTGGTAAGAACACTTAACATGAAATTTGCCTTCTTAATACAATTTTAAGAGTACAATACAGTAGTGTTTAACTATAGGAATAATTGAACAGATATAGTTTCCGTCATGCAGCAGTAATATTCTTTCGTTTTACCAATGCCCCCCCACCTGTCCTTGCTAACTTCCATGCATTTCCAGTCTCATCATAGCTGTCTCTTCCTTAGAAAGGTCTTCCTTGATCTACACTAGGTTAGCTTCATCATCCGTATCACCTTGTGCTCAGCCTGTCTTAACACTCAGCTCACTTGCTAAAGGTCAATTTTCTCCCCCAGACTCTAAGCTCCCTTGGCAACCATAGCACTTTGCATAGAACCTGCTACTAAATGAATGATCAATAAGTATTTTTTGAATCGAATTATTCTCTTTCTGGCTAAACTTCTTATAGGAGCAGTTTATGATCATCATAAAAGCTTCCTCAGCTCAAATTTACTCTTCATTATTCTAAAATATGACTTTTGCCTCCACAAATCTGTTGTATTTGCTTTCAGAGAAGTCACCAGTGACCTCGTAATTGCCTTAGTTATTGTAAGTCCTTAACCAATTTGACCTCTCTGAGATATTTGATACTCCTAAAGAGAACATTCAGTAATTGGTTTAACATTTATTGAGTGTTTTGTGTGTGCCGGAAAATGTGAAAATGCTTCCTTTGGATTCCATCACATTTCTTTCACCTGGTTGCCTACTGCTCCAACTTTCTTTCCTGAATTCCCTGAGCCCCACACACTTTCTTATATGTACCAAGGATTGTTGCCAGTCCTTGATTCTTGCTTTTTCTATGGGTTATGCTTGCACACTGATGAGTTTCCCTTAGTTAAACTGCTCATCATCCTGCTCCTGATCTCTTAAACGATCGCGATAGCATCCTTACAGCTTACTCCCAGCCTCCAGTCACTCCTGTGCCAGCACAACTCCCATGTTTACCTTCAGAAAGAAAAAATCCATTGTTACCCCTTGGCCTTTCACGATATCTGCCAAACATCCTCAGAAGCTTCATCTTCAAGTAGTCCCATTGCACCCCATTCTCCAACCACCCCAAATTATGTGAAAATTATATGACTTTTTTTAAAAAAACATATCCTATGCTTACGTACAGGGCTCTGCTCATGTTGCACCTTATACTACTCAGCTTCTTCAGAAAATTCCAACATCAAAGATCTTAAATTGGAAAAAGGGGAGTATTAGAAAATTTTTTGAGAAACTGATAAAACAAAATTGAGCCAAACTCTCATCAGATAAATTCACACCTGAAAACACAATTTTCCATAGAATTTCATGAAATTTGCTTTGCCTTATTCATTTTTCAGAGTTGCATGTGAAAATACTATGTAAATGTGAGGTGCTCTTCTTCCCTGTGAGACAGAAAAATCTTTCTATGCACTTTATTGCCCATATCAAGAGTCCAAGTGAAATAAATGGCTCACAAGGAATTTTAAATACATTGTCAATTTTATCAAGTTGGCCATGCTTCAAATCAAATCTAGTCTATATCAAGTCTGCAATATATTGAACAATCGAGCATTCCATTAAATGATACAAACATTCTTTAAAGTCAAAGTAGAGAATACAATATAGAGTAGTAGGACTAGTAAGGGTCAGACATAATTACCCAAGAAAAACAGTAACATATAAGATTATGGAAGCCTAGTGGGTTTAAGATGACACAGTTCTTATAATTCATCATCTCTCAACAACTTTCTAGCTTCTTGCTCAATAATTTACAATTTTGCAAACATTTCTTAAACAATACTCCATGTTTGCATTGGACTAGACACTAAGCAACACTAAAGAATAAAAATGGTCTCTAATCTTGAGACTTCATTATCTGGAAAATTACAGCATTCTTTCTATCTAGTTCCAAATGAGATACTTAAGCAAATGATTTATTCCTCACAGCTGTCCATACATGCTGAATGTGAGTTTAAAAAGACAGGCTGCTGTTATTATACTCTAAGCTTGAACATTGATATCATCAACTCTGATTACCTTGATGAGTTTGAAATGCAGAAACAACACCACAGAAATACTAGTAAGGAACTAATGACACCTGACAGGAAACGACAAATATATATTATTTCTTTCAATAAAAGCAAGGCATGAAATAATCAATCTTACATAAGACAGCTTCTAATTATGATTTTGCTGCACTGAGTATCATGAGGTCTGTAAAAGACAAATAATTGGGCAAAAGGAAATATTGGCTGGTTTAGAGTCAAGGTAAGTGTTTCAGTCTGAGCTACCCAGGCAGTCCTACTTTCTGAGCTATTCTACGGCAGCAGTTAGAAGAAAGTGTCCTCACCCTCAAGGTGTTGAGCACATTGTGGAAGAAACGTGCTCAGCACTAAGCAATTAAACCACCGGACTTTTTACTACATCTAAGAGGAAAAATGTGGTCACTGAAACTGGTGTTTGAAATTTATGGTTTTTTTAAAGCTAAATTTCACGTTTGTAATGATACTTTGCTTAATAAAACAAAGCAATCACACAGGTGCATAAAATTTTTAAAAATGAAATTAGAAAAGGAATAAAAGGGCTATGAAACAGAAAAGCATATGTGGCATTCTTGAACAGTTTTTAGATGTCTATTTACTTTTTATTTAATGTAACTCCATACTTATGAAGGTCTGTTTTTTGCATTTTATTATTACCTACAAGCAACAACCAGCTTCACGCAAAGCTTCTATAGCATATTGAATATGCTCAGATCGGAAAAAAAATTTATCTGATTTCTCATCATTTGCAGCCATACCTGCCATTACAAAAGAAATGCTGTGAATGAGTGTGAGTCAGAGTGTGTGCAGCCATAAAATTCAAAGGACTAATTACTCAGGTGATTATTATTTTTTTTCAGAATCATAAAAAATGTCCTTTATATAATACTGTATCTAAACTTTTCTGCAGAAAAACTTAAATATAATTTAGGTAACTGGGTTTCAGTTGTATTACATGCAATCAGCAATAACCAGGTTAAAAAATACATAGCGTAATGATTTTTTGTTGTTTTGATTTTTATTGTTTAATGACATTTTAAATGACTATGAAGACTTTAAATTTAAAAAGCAGATGCAATTATGTTCATTCATTTGACATTTACAATTTTTTGAAAGTATGGGATTTTAATCTCAGTTTTACAGATGAAGAAAGTAGGCAACACATGAAAGAACTGAATAGCTCATAATCAGATAACTAAGCGTTAGAGGTAGGGTGTTACTATGTAAGTCCAGGCTCTTAATTTATGTAACGCAGTGACTGTCTGAGAATCTCATCAAGAATGGAAAAAGTATCAATTGTGTAAAACGAAAAAAAAGTCAAAATGAACAACCCATGAGAACAAATTACCTAAAGTAATTTGTAAGAACCCAAAAGAACATTATGCATATGTTACACTTTAAGTCCCCTTAGGCATAATATTGTTCTCAATAGTTCTCAATAAATATAATTCAATAAAGAAAGAACAGACATTCCTCTAGCTAACATTTTCCAATAGAATGTCAATTAAGAATGGGGAATTGAAAAGACTAATTTTAGCAAGATTTTGTCATCTCCTTGAGTAAACTAGAGATATGAAATAACAACCCTGAATTTGATCATCTAACAAGTAGTTCTCTTACCTAAGAGACACATGGTCTAAATCAGTAACTGTTAATACACATGCCACAGGAGACCCAAGAGACCCTTCAACCTGCCATGTTATCCTACAGCTGCTGCACAGCAAGGCCTACCCATTCCATTACTGCTGGAACCTAAATTCCCCCTACACTTAGGCGGTTAGCAGACCTCAAAGTTAAGTATTTGAGAAAAAAATCAGGAGTTCACCCATCCATGATGTTTGAGCAAATATTATTCCTCCTTCCTTTCCTTTATCCATCTTCACATCATAAAAATATGCAAACCAGCTTGTGGACATTTAGCCTAAATTATGATAGACATTTGTAAGGGCCATAATAAAATGAGTTCTCTGATAAACTCTGAGAGCACAGATGTTGAAAGAAGATGCGTAAAGTAGACACTAGGTTTACAGGTTAAAAAGAAACTATCATTATTAGGTGGAGAATTGGAAATACGATGTGGTTTCTTGTTTGGAAGGTAGGTCACTCTATCTTTGCATAGAGAGTGCTACAAAGAGCCAGGATTAATATAAGTAAGTATGGGTTTATTAATCCAGTTCTTCTTAAAATGCACTCTAGACTTATAATAAGTGAATCTAGAAGTTAAACCCTGAGTTTAGCAGAAAGTGAAAAAAAAATTTAAAGACAATTTAAAAAAACAGAATTTTGCATTTAGCAGAGTGTCACATAATGGATAGCAAATAATACTGGTCGATTGAACTAGAAAAACTATTTTTCTATATAAATGTTGAATAATTATGAAAATAATACCAAATTATTTCAGTTGAATCGATCACATGCTTATTGGATGCCTGCTACGTATAAGTCAATGAACATATATTGTCCGTGGTGAAAATTCAAAGTGAGATAAGAAACAGTGAATTCTCCAAGGAAGTTACATTCTGATGTTTTCATTTCTCTGTGGAATGAGTTTCAGTCACAAGTGCAAGAGTATGGTAGCAGACAATAAAAAGAAACATCTGATATTCTGGGATTTAGATAAGGGAAGAGGTTACTAGAGAAATTGAAGTATCTGTATTTTTACAATATATGAATATTATTATTCAATTACATGTATTATGTATAATATTATATTATATATAATTCTATATTATTTAACATATTTGCTGTATTAAATATATAATCTTTGAAAGTTATTTTTGCAAAATATTTTTGCCATTAAGTGGGCAATGAGATTTCAAGCAAAATTACAGTAGAGCAGTTGTTATTAGAAACAACACCCATTTTAAACAAAATCGTATGTTAGAAAAATACAACTCAACATATAAAAATCTGTATTATTGATTTCTTGCCATAATTTTTACAGAAAATGACTATTTTATATTTCTGATTACAACTATTATTCTCTGTGAGCTCTCACTGAAATGTTTTTACATGTGAGATGTGTTAAAACTCTATTAAAGAAGTTAGTCAATTATAGATAATCCATTGGCTAAATGAGGTTTCTTCAACGGACTAAAGTGGTAGCTGGTTGAAACAGTGTTGTAGATTGAATCTATTCATAAAAATGTGCTCCCTTATTGACTGGTGCTGAGAGAACTTGATAATTTAGCTTTAATTCAGAAAGTATAGTGTCCCAAAACTCTACTTGAAATACCTTTTATTAGTCTTTTTCACAAGGGAGCCAAACTGTTACTTCCTCATAACTGCCGTGCAATTTTCAGGGATTACTTTAAGTGTGAATTGTTGAGTATTTCTTCCAGCTGCCTCCTGTCAGGCTATAATCCCATACTGAGCCTTGTCAGAGGTCACCGAGCTCTTGACTAATGCACTTCATTAGAGGAGGAAGGCAGAATGTCTCCAACACACAAATGGCAGGAGACATACAGCAGAACTGGGCACTTTAAAAAAATCACACTAAACTTTAAATCCACGAAATTTAAAAGTTGCTTTCACTATATTTCTAATTACTCAGCATAAAAGTTACTGTACGAAATGTTCGTAATCACTTGGCGTTACTTTTTAATATTTGATAAGTTTTCAAATTAAATTCAAGCTATTAACTATGATAGATAAATTATTAATAAGAAAAATAATTATCCCAAATAACTGATTCCTTTTTCACAATTGCTACTTTAAATCAATTTTTAAGTTTTCATTTTCCCCCTGATGGTTAATATATTGTTATATTTATTTCATACACTGAAATCCTTTATATTGAAGTCTACTTTCAATGATGGTGGAAATTTGCAAATACAGAAACTGGTAACGTTTTAAATTTTAAATATTTTATTATGGAATCTTTTGATATAGGAGTAGTTGGTTGTCTCCATAAGATAATTAGATAAAAAGTTGCCTATATTTTGCAATAGACTGTTTAAGAGTAGCTCTTTAAGCAAACTACAACATATCTATTCTCTATATTTACAGTTGTTGATCTTGGCACTGACGTTTCTATTGTTATTGTGTTTTAGCCTTATAGGAAGAGTCTTGGAATATATTCCTACATAATAATATTCACTGTTATTAGTCAAAAAGATATTAATGTTCATTATAAAACATGCTAAAAAACATATTCTTGTTATTTCCATTGCCAAATTTAAACAATCATGACAGAAGGTAGGAAGAAATGTGAGTCTATGAAAGCATCTTATACAGAATAAGAAAAGCTTTATTTCTACATAAGGATTACTTTTAGAAAGAAATTAAAATGTTTAATCACATCTATCAAAACTAAAATATTAAATTACATCATCATATGGTATCAACTCTTTGTGGAAAAATATTTTTAAAAATTACATCATCAAAAATTATAAAATGAAATTACCAGCACCTGACTACTATACTCTCTCCATTGACAAGCATGTTATCATTTTGAGAAAATTTTCTTTCCCTTAGATGATTTACTTTAATTTCAGTTAAAAGTGTCTTTTAAAAACAAAAAAGATAAAATACATTAAAACATATTGCAAAATCTTAAGAAGCTATATATGTAAAGGCTTATGTTTTGCTTGCTCGTCTGAAATGAGTAAGGTCTACATTTTTTTCTTGAAAAAATTAACTGGATAATTGACTCCGCATCTGTCATTAGAAGTTATAGGAAACTAAAGTGATGTGTCTTTTCCCTTTGTTTTTCAGATGGAATAATAAATATGACTTGTTCAGAATGATGATGCCACTGGTATGTTTTTATCACTTTTATTTTTTATCATTGTTTTTTAAATTTTTCTCACAGAAATGCTATTATTTTATCCTCCTCCCATTTCTGTTTATACATTTCTAACTCAGAGTCCAAGAGCCAATTTGAAACTCATAATCTTAAAAGTACACATCATGAATACAAATTGCTATGTAACAGTAGTAAAAATTGTGGCATGGTCTCACCAATATTCATTACAGTCTGGTCAAAAAAACCCAAAAGTGTACAATTATTTCTCAATCATGGTTTAAAAAGTAATTTATCAAATCAGAGCTTCAAGTTAAGATCTACTGGTTTTTCATAATTACTCTCTGGTTAGAGAACGTCAAAAACTGATATCATTGAGTTTTGTTAAAGGCATTTTCTTTTCAAAATGCCTTAGATACCCATTAGGAATTTACACACAGAGAATTATTTTGTGATATTTTGATATGGCCTCTCAATTTTTTCTCACCATAGTTTGTAGTCACCCTCTGGACCTCCATGTCAGTGGAATTGAATAATGTTTTTCCTAAAATCCCAAGGCTTCAAATTAGGGATCAGGAGTAAGCCCTTCTCAACAGAAGGCTCATGAGTCTGGAATTTAATTAAAGTTCTTCCAGTGGTCTGAAGTGTTCTCAGTTGCACCTGGGAATTCACTTAAAAAATTTCTTTCAAGGAAAACCTTTAATATTCAACATAACATTTAAAAACTAAATATGCTCATCCTTAGATAAACTATAGAAAAGATAGAAAAATGTAATGAATTACTAAAATACTAAAAAATGACTGTGTTGCAATGTATCTGTATACAGACACTAGACTGTACACTTTCCAATGCGTATCAGGTGCAGCTCAAGAAATTTCAGCTCAAGAATTTGTAGCAAGGTAATTCCCGATTTCCCTAGAGATTAATTTTCATTGATATAACAGAGATTGTTTCTTAGTTATCCCATATATAAAAGAAAAATTTTCTATTATTAAATTTCAAATAGAGAGATTTAAGTCATAACAGTATTTTCTAAGTCTTCTTAGTAGATTAATATACTCTTACGATATGAGCAAATAAAGGATCAGGAAAACACATAGTGTGAGGAATGAGGAAATGGGAGATGTTTCACCAGCAGCAAGGAATATTGGAAGGCCAGCAAGGCAGGAATCAAAGTTTTCTCCAGCATTTGATGGACTCTTGTGTAGAAAAGGTAGTATATCCTTTCTCTCTTTTACCAACATGTAGAACTAGTACTAATAGACAGAAGTCAGAGAAATAGACATTTTGATTCAATTCTAAAGATCTGAGTTATCTAACATGGAGAAAGGAATCTCAAAAAGCAGTGAATATGTCTCTGTGATGGTTCAAGGAAACTTTGGGTAACAGTCAATCAAGAATCCACAAAACAATTTCTGCAGGAGGGGATGGCTTGAATCATATAGCCTCTAGGATCTTTTTCAACCCTGAAATTCTTTGCTTCTATATTTAGATACACAATGAAATCATGCAAACAAAGAAACAACTGTGAGTTGAAAGAAAAAATCTCTATAGACTGGTTTTGTGCCTATCATCTCCTAGAAGTTTGACTTGATCAAAAGCAGAGACATAAATAATTGCAATTAAATTTGAAGTATATAACAAGAATAAAGAAAAACTTTTTATAAGAAATGTTTAAAAAGTAAATTAGAAAAGAGTATGTACATTTTAACTATTAAAATATCACTTGCTGATTCATTTCTACTCTTCCCTTTTTTTTTTTTTTAGGCTATGGCAGGGAAAATACAAAATGGTCCCGGAACATTTTCATCTATCAGAAAGGAGGTTCTCTATGTAAAATGGGAACATGTCAAAAGGATACAGAAGCGTATTTGTATACACAAGGAGTGCAATGCGCACTACCCGAAGGATGGACATATTTGAAACACGGACTTGGGGGGAGGGGAACCAAGGACAACACACGTAACCTAAACATCTATACCCCATAATATGCTGAAATAAAAAAAAAAAAAAAAAGAATGCATGGGTGTTTTAATTGACACTGTTGCTAAGGAAGTGACACCATTCTAGGGTTATGGGATGGCCAACTACACAATACCCAACATTGACCAGATGAGATCTATAGCAGTGTATCAGTCACATATACTCACAGCCTGGGGGGTGGTGGGGGGGTGGCATTCCATAGAACCATACAGGGATTACATCTCGAAACAGAGTGAATGAGTAGGCAATGTGGGAGATCGACTTTGTAGTATTAAAAGGATGGGGTGAGCCCTGGTTGCCATGGGAGGATGCAGTTTGCTTGTTTGAATAATTTCATGGGTAGGCAGAGAACTGAAACCCATTACTCAGAAATAAGCAAACATTGAAACTTTTCCTTTTAATGAGGATTGTTTGAATACGAGACTTTACCCCTGGGAGCACAATGGGGAGGCAAAATGTATTAATAGTTATGCTAGTTGAGGTCCTCCTAGCTTCACCATTTGCCAAGGCAGCACATAATATTGGGCCTGAGTTTTAGGCCTTACCCCACAAA
>CAUYRB010018144.1:0-10301 GCA_963574695.1 Propithecus perrieri | reverse complement strand
ACGGCGGTAGCCCTCGGTCCCCCCCTCCAGGCCGTGTGCCACCCAGGGCCACCCCCCGGGCGGTGCGCACTGAACCCCACGGGTAGACACAGCCCCGTCCCCCCCGCCCCCCGACCCCCCCCCCCCACCCCCCCGGCGGCCCACCCCCCCCCCCCCCCGCGCGGCCCCCACCGCCCCCCCCCCCCCCCCCCACCCCCCGCCCCGCCCCCCCCCCCCCCCCCCCCCCCCCCCCCCCCCCCCCCCCCCCCCCCCCCCCCCCCCCCCCCCCCCCCCGCCCCCCCCCAATAGGCATACACAACGAGTGCAATGCGCACCATCCGGGGGATGGACACGCTTGAAGCTCGGACTTGCGGGGGCAGGGGAGGGCAAGGGCAACATACGTAACCTAAATATCTGTACCCCCATGATATGCTAAAATAAAAAATAAAAATAAAAAAAAGAGATCCTCAAAAGGTATAAATTCATCCTTTTTATGGCTGCGTAGTACTTCATGGTATACATATACCACACTTATAGCTGTGATTCAAGCAATACACAAGCGATCCATGTAACCAAAAACATTTGTGCTCCCTTAATATTTTGGAAAAAAAAAAGAGAGATCCTCAGCTTTCCCTAGGCTAAATTTCTATGGTTAAAACCTCATTAATGTAAACATTTCAGAAAGCGTATGCTGTATGGGAAGTCCCCAGAGATTTGTGCTCTTTCTTTTCATATGTTGAAACTCAGAGGAAACACTAACCCAAACTCTTATGAAATATTTCCGTTGAGTTTTCCTATATTTGTCAGAGTCCTGGTAGTACTTTGCCTGATGATATTAGACAACAGCAGTATAGAGTTATCAGTCATAATATCAGTTATTATTATACATGTTTACTTGGTCACAATTTTAACTTCTTTCATTTAAATCTAGCATCTTCTAGGCTGGTGGTTCTCAATGCATATCAGACTTACCTGTAAAGTTTTATTAAAATACAGATGTTTAGAATCTACTCCAGATTTACAGATTCTTTTACTTGATATTCCTGGCATATTATGTCTCAGGATTATTATACATTATATGTCAAGATGTTGTCCTCTATAAAAATTTGTTCATATTTTTTTTTTTTGAGACAGAGTCTCACTCTGTTGCCCTGGCTAGAGTGAGTACCGTGGCGTTAGCCTTGCTCACAGCAACCTCAAACTCCTGGGCTCAAGCGATCCTACTGCGTCAGCCTCCCGGGGAGTAGCTGGGACTACAGGCATGCGCCACCATGCCCGGCTAATTTTTTCTATATATTTTTTTTTAGTTGTTCAGATAATTTCTTTCTATTTTTTTTTTTTTTTTAGTAGAGACGGGGTCTCGCTCTTGCTCAGGCTGGTCTCGAACTCCTGAGCTCAAACGATCCACCCACCTTGGCCTCCCAGAGTGCTAGGATTACAGGCGTGAGCCACCACGCCCGGCCTTGTTCATACATTTTTATAAATCAGAGGTAGCATTCACTGACTTCTTTGAAAATAAGCTTAATCATTATCCTTAGAGACATTTTGTCTAAAAAATTTTTTTGGAATGGCTTAAAGCCATAAACATGTATTATCTCACAGTTTCTACAAGTGTGGGATCTGGGTGCAGCTTGGCTAGATAGTTGTGGCTCAGGATCTCTCATGAGGTTGCATTTGGGGCTGCAGTCATCTGAAGGCTTGACTGGGGCAGGGGGGATTTCCTTCTAAGAAAGTCCACTCATGTGGCTGATGATTGATGTTGGCTGTTGGCTGGGGCGCTTTAGTTCTCCTCCATATGACTCTCAGCATCTGGGATCTCTCTTTTTCATGTGGCCTTTTCAATAGGAGAGCCAAGATTTCTTTACATGATGGCTGGGCTCCAATTTGAGAGAGAGAGAGAGAGAGAAACCCAAGATGGAAGCTGCGGTCTTTTTATAAACTAATCTCAGAGGTGAATATCTCATCATTTTTGCCATATTCTGTTTGTTAAAAGTGAGTCACTAAATCCAGGCCACACTCAAGGGGAGTGGATTACACAAACACACAAATACCAGGAGAGGGAGTCATTGGGGACCATCTTTGAGGCTGACTATCACACTGCCCCTAAAGTGTGTGGGGCCCCAGACAAGTATTTTTGTAGGGCCTCTGTCTATATAAACAATTTGAATTAAAAATGTATTATAAGATCATGGGTCCATATGAGGTGTTGTGATTTATTGATGAAGATTTAGAACAATGTGTAGAGAAGAGGTACTTAGGTATTTGTTTATTGTCCAATCAATACACATGAAGAATTCTCATAGTCTTCAGGCTCCATCTCTTCCTGTTCAGGTCCAGGAATCATTTCTTTGTTCTTTATGTATGTTCTTTATTGTCAAATGTGCTATTCCTGGTTAACTTCATGTCTCCCACCACAAGAAGGTAGCAACACAATGATTATTTACAATGTCTGTATTGAAAAAATGTGGTTCTTCTTGCCTCTGTAGGTTCCTAATACCATTTATTTGCTGCTGGTTACTCATGATGCTGCATCATCCATCGGGCTGCCCATGAATAATGGCCGCCACTGATGCTCTCAGAATTTGTTACTGTGTTTGTTGATAAGGACCGCAAAGCAAGCCTTACCCAGAGTATGCAGGAAAGTGTGAACAGTACTTCATTTTCTGGTTGTGTTAAAATTACTCTTTGAAATTTTATAGTTTAAATGTAGAACAACACACCTTCTAACCATGTTTTCTCTTGAACTCTTTAGACAATAATCATTGCATTCCTAGAATGAGATCTATTTTGAGCTTGACTGCACCCCTGCCTTCCACACCACCGCCAGTGGAAAGGATAGGCAAGGGGCCATGGGCGGAGTGAGAAGAGGAGTCCCTTGTACAAAGAATGTCCATTCCTCATCTGGCCTGGCTTGAGCCTGACCTGAGGGCGCATTGATGGAAGCCAAGAGAGGACATTGATGCTAATGCCCTGTTGGAGTTGTGGAGCAATAGTCTTGAAAGTCCTCAGAGGAGGTGGGCATGACCCAGAGGAGTACCTGACACCTGGTGTGGAGCTGTGGAGGGAATGCCTGTCCTGGGTGCCAGTGTTGGGGGGACAGACAGGGTAAAGACATCTGCTACCACCCTTGCCACTTTTGAGCACTCTAGAGGAGGCAGCCCCTCATAGGTGAGAGATGGTACATGGGCCTACACATGCAGCTCAAGCCAAAGGGTTGGCAGTGGCTTGCTGGCAGCCTAGAACCCTGAACTTGTCTTGTGAATGACATGAAGGAGAGTCACCCAAAGTCAGTGTGTCAGCATCATTCTGATGCTGAGGCCATCATTCTGAGGCCAAATCTCATGAGATCCTGTGAAAGAAATGCCACACCAGCCAGCAGGAGCAATCCACTTGCCAGGTCATGCCCCTGGAACTGGAACCACACAGCCTGGGGACTAAGCCTGTAAGTATAAGTGCCAGAGCTTCTAGGACATCTGTCTAACCCCACACATAGGGTTGAGGGTAAGTGAGAGCACCTCCAAAAAGGAGAAATGGGATCAGGGCCCAAATGGATCCCGGCCCAGATTCAGGGCACCTCACTCATAGGGCACTTCTGGCCCCAGTCAGTCCCAACCACAAAAGGGGATTTTAGACAAGTTTGAGGAAGGCACTCCAAAGCACAGGGTCCTCTGAGACTCAGGTCCTTGCACTGCCTTGTGCTTTATGGATAAGACATACTAGGCTCCATATCATCTTTCATTAAGGAAGTTAAACTGTAATATATTAGTGTGGTGGTTTCATGATACGTCCACAAATTCTCTGATACACCTCCATTCAAGAGACGGTGCCTCATTCTCTCCACTTGAGAGTGGGCTAGGCTTAGTAACTTGACTCTAACAAATAGAATTTGGTGAAGTAACCATATATAACTTCCAAGACTAGGCCATAAAACGTATTTCAGCTTCCTTCTTGCTCACTCTCTCAGATCACCTAGCCAGGTTGTAAGGAGGTATCAAGCAGCCCTATGGAGGAGCCCTCATGGTAAGGAACTGAGGCTTCCTGCCAACAGCCATGCCAGTAAGCTTGGAGCAGATCCTCCTGCCCAAATGAGCCTTCAAGTGAGACCACAGCCCTAACACCATCTTGACTGCAACATCCTGAGAGAGCTTGAGCCAGAACCACCCAGACAAGGCACTCCTGGACTCCTGGCCCTCAGAAAATGGGCAGGATAATAAATGTTTGTGGTTTTCAGTCACTAGGTTTTGGGGATAATTTGTTACACAGCAAGAGATAATTAGTATAAATGCTATTAGTTAAAATTGTTCAATAAAACCATAAATTCAGGCCTGCAGTCCATGGGTGGGGTTAAGTAGAGAAAAGAGAGGGGGGGATGTATTTGACTTTCTGAAGTGGAGAGATCTTCATGTTTAAGTATTTCAACAGCCACCATTTGTATATTAAAAGTTGTGCTAATTACAGGGGTATATCATTTTAAAAGTCCTCCCTCCAAAGAGCTACTGAATAATTCTCATTAACCATGAGTTATTGGAAATATTTAAAAATATAGGCTGGGCATGGTGGCTCATGCCACATGGGAGGCCAAGGCAGGAGGATTGCTTGAGGTCAGGAGTTGGAGACCAGACTGAACAAGAGTGAGATCCCATATCTACTAAAAAAAAAAAAAAAAGAAATTAGCCGGGCAACTAAAAATAGAAAAAAATTAGCTGGGCATAGTGGCACATGCTTGTAGCCCCAGCTACTCAGGAGGCTGAGGCAGGAGGATTGTTTGAGTCCAAGAGTTTGAGGTTGCTGTAAGCTGGGCTGACGCCATAGCACTCTAGCCCAGGCAACAGAGCAAGACTCTGTCTCAAAAAAAAAAAAAAATGTGTGTGTGTGTGTGCATATATATGTATATGTATATATACACACACATATATATGTGTATATATGTGCATATATATGTGTATATATATGTGTGTATATATATACACACACATATATATAAAACTGCATTTTATTTATTTATTTATTTATTTTAATCTACACATGGTATTTTATTAAAATAAGGGTGGCAGTGGGGGAAGGAGGGAACAAGCTCTAATTTTTTCTAATATTCACATAAACAAAACATATAAAAACCAGAAACATTTCCTTTTATTTTTTCACTGTCTCTCATTGCAAATCTTCTACATGAGATTCAACACTGGTACATATCACCTCAGATTTCATGTTTCCAAGAGAAAAATCGAACCGTTAATTTAAGCCTGTCAAACTGCATGGCAAGTATGCATTACTTCCCCTGGAACCATGTTGTAAGGACAGCTTTTTCAAGTGGCTTTTTCCTGTCTTTCTGCTGGAGGTCAGTTCTAGGTACAATCACCTAGCAAGGCAACTTGGAGAAAAAAATTTTTTCTAATTAAAGAGTAGGACACAATATACCAGGATTCTAATAACTGAAATAAAACTGCAGGGAGAATAACCAGAGTGGCCCTACAGGAAAGGGGAGTGTTGCCTTGCTGAAAATATTCTAAATTGGCCTGATGGTAGCATTAGTGGTGTGCTAATAAATGTTTCACAACAAGCTCCTAGGGAGAAAAAACCCTGCTTTGTCACATTTGCAATTTCCCCAGTGTAAATACACCCACTGTGGCTGATTTCAAGCTTCCCAAGTGACATCACTGAATGGGAAGTTAAGAAGAGAAAGTATTTCAGATACAATAGATGTAAATAATCTCAACAGCATAAATAATAGTAAAATAACTAAAATGTGATGAATTTTGAGTATTACCTTTGCTTTAAATATAATTTAATTGCAAGTTTACATAATCTAACTTTTAATAATGGTTCCATTTAACAACTGCCTCCCAAAATCCATGAAAATTTAAAGGTGGGCTCTAGTGAGCAGGCACCATTGGCTCCAGTACACCAGTTGCTTCAAGGACATTAGAGAGATCTTGAACAAACAACAAACCAAATAAATGAAGCTAATAAATCATCTGGATCAAACTGTATCTCCAGAGTTTCCAAGGGAAACTCTTTGCTATCCCACTTTAGCGCAGGTTAACAATAATACCTTACACTTGTAGCATGCTTTACACTTTTCAAAGTAGTGCTTTTATGGCACAGTGGGACTTTCTGGCCCTGCATAGGGAATATTAATCAGTGGGTAACAGCATTCTAATGCCTAGCGGGTGAAAACAAAGTCCTGGGAGCTGTTTGTCAAAGAAAAAGGTGGAGGGGTGAAAGTGGTGGCCATGCAAGGAAGCCAGGAAGCTGGTCGGCCGCCCCACGGTTCCTAGTTCCCTCCTGGAAATGGCTCCATCACTGTGCGAGCAGGTAGGTGTGCAGCCGTCGATATTCATTCATTCATTCTCTGTCTCTCTCTGTCTCTCTCTGTCTCTCTCTGTCTCTCTCTCTCTCTCTTTCATATTTGACTAGAACTCAGTTTTTTTCTGAGAATAGAAAGGATTGGACGGAATATGTTCTGAGTCCTTCAAACAGCTACAATTATTAGAGACATAACATTCAAATATGCTCTCATCAGACAGAACCGCATAGCAATGTTTTTCTCCAGATCCAAACATACCTGTTCCTGCGACAACGCTTGTGCAGAGTCTACATAGACTCTCAAAGCCAGTGCTGGCATCAGCAGTAGTCGTGGCCGAGTGGTTAAGGCGATGGACTAGAAATCCATTGGGGTCTCCCCGCGCAGGTTCGAATCCTGCCGACTACGAAAAGTTGTCTCTTTGTTCCAACTGTTACTTCTGTTTTGGCGCATTCTCCCCAAATCTTTCACAGATTTAAGAAATTTACGAATGGTTGGAACACGGCAGGGACCTCCGGCCCCGCGAGGAGCCCCGCACTGCCACTGCCTCACGGACCCACCACGTCCTCTCGCGCCTAAAACTGCATTTTAAAACTGTTTTTTTTTTTTTTTTAAGACAGGACCTTGCGCTGTTGCCCAGGCTGGAGTGCAGTGACGTCATCATAGCTCACTACAACCTTAAACTCCTGGGCTCAAGTGATCCTCCTGCCTCAGCCTCCCAGGTAGCTGGGACTACAAGCATGGACAGCCACGCCTGGCTAATTTTTCTATTTTCAGTAGAGACAGGGTCTTGCTTTTGGTCAGGCTGGTCTGGAACTCCTGAGCTCAACCGATCCTCCCACCTCAGCCTCCCAGAGCGCTAGGATTACAGGTGTGAGCCACCGCGCCCGGCCTAGACAATATTTCTGATGTGTTGTCACAACTTGTTGCTGGAGGAATTAAACGGGTCCTGTGAGACTTGTTTGATGATTTGTTGGATGACAGGTTCGATGATTCACTAGAAGAATTCACAGGACTCAGCATATAGTTGTCCTCATAGGTATGATTTATCCCAGCTAAAGGACACGGAGCAAAATCAGCAAAGGAAAAAGGTGCATGTGGCAAAGTCTAGAGGAAACCAGGAGTGAGCTGCTAAGACTCCTCTCCCAGTGGCCTCACACAGGACACGTTTAATTCCTCCAGCAACAAGTTTTGACACCACGTGGGAAATATTGTCTCCAAGGGAGCTCACCTGAGCCAAAGAGTCTGAGATTTAATCAGGGACCAGCCCTGCAGATAGCCTCTGCTTAGCAGGTACTAAAATTCCATAATCCTAGAAGGAAAGCAGGTGTTCAACATAACCCACGTTGTTTGCATAAACAAGTTAAGCACAGTGAACCACTCTTATCATGTAAGGAATGGTGGGGACCCTTCTGAAATCAAAGTTCCCAGATGCCAGCTATATTAGTCAGCTTGGGCAGCCATAATAAGATGCCTCAGGCTGGGTGGTGTAAACAGTAGAGATTTATTTTCTCGCAGTTCTGAAGGCTGGAAGTCCAAGATCAAGGTGGTGCCAGGGTTGGTTTCTGGTGAGGCCTCTCTTCTTGGCTTGCAGGTGGCTGCCTTCTTGCTGCATCCTCACATGGCCTTTCCTCTGTGTGAGCCCAGAGTGGGGTGGGGGGAGTTCTGCTGTCCTTTCCCCTTCTTACAAGGACACCAGTCCTATTGGATTAACGCCCTACCTTTCTGACCTCATTTAACCTTAATTATCTCCTTAAAAGCCCTATCTCCAAATACAGTCACACTGATGGTTAGGCCCTCAACATAGGAGTTTTGGGAGATATGATGCAGGCCATAACAGCAGCCAAGGCCCAACCTGTGTGAGTGGGCCTTTCTAAGGCTAGCAGCCTGGGACCTGCTATGTGAGCTCTTTTCTATTATACACAGTCTCTGGACCAGATTCTGGAAGCCTTGAAATGGCTGCTAATTACATTGCTCCCTGGGAGGAAGGGGGCCCCTCTTGGTTCTTTGTGATCCAGATTATGATGGCTCTTCCCTGTGTATTGAGAACCTTCCTGCCACCCTGGCCACAGCCAATGAGATCAGGAGTTGATGCGTGAGCAGAAGGCAGCCCTGCATGGAGACAGCCTACCAACTCAGCCCACAGAGGCACCCATGCTGGGTGGTGGTGCTCAAAGCCTCTCTTGGGAGGTGGTCTGAGAGGGAGGCTTGGCAGGCAGCGACGGAGTACGCAGGCTGTGTAGCAAGACAGTTTGAGTCTCAAGCTGGATTGGACTTCTGGCTCTGAAACTCTTATTGGCACAACTGCTATATATAAAATAAATAACTGAAGAATGTTTTCATTGGATATTTAGCCTTGGTGTAGTTAATCTCTAAGTTTTGGTTTCATCATCTATAAAACTGATGATGATAATATTCTTGCAAAATTGTTCAATGTATTCAGTGATGTAATGTTATTAAAGGGCTTATCATGATGCCTGGCTCAGAGTAGGTGGTGAGTAAAAGACAATTAGTATTAAGTATAAATGCTCAGGGAACTAAGAACTGCAAACTAGGGGTCACGTGGTTTCCCAGTGAGGCCGAGCTGCTCACTGTTCTGGGTCTGCACTAAGCCAAGAGCTTTAGAAGGAATGGAATTCCAAATGACTAGGTGGGTTATGAGACAATAAGAATATTCCTGATCTTATTACATGTTCTCATGAATCCTTGTAACAAACCACCAGCACTGATAACATGTTTGCATTTGTAGTTGTTCGATTCTGGGAAGTCTAAAGAAAAGGAATGCACAAATAACTTTTAAACACAAACCGGAAACATGTCAAATAACCAGAAGGCAAAGTGTGACATAGTTCCAAATTTAGAACTAGAAACCTAGAATGGCTCCAGAAGCTAAAGGGTACAGTTCACAATATGCTATGACTATCATAAATAAGGTATGTACTAAGTAATAGAGTGGCAAGATGCAAAAAATACAACCTCCAGGAAATGCACGAAATAAATGATGGAAACACAGCAACAGCAGGAGGCTTTAACTTACCTTTGTCAGCCAACGATAGATCTAGCAGACACAGGTTAAGCAAAAATCATACAGTTAATAAAGCTACATCAAATTCTATTTTCTTATAACCATGAATATATCTTTTAGTCAGTCAGCGACTATGGAACATTAATAACCATTGACCATCATATTAGGCCACAAAGAAAAGTTCAGTACATTCCAAAAAGTAAAATGGATACGACCACATTCTTTGACCATAATTCAATAAACTTGGATTTTTTAAAACAAAAACAATACTCTAATAGCTTGGTAAAAAAAATTTAGCTCTGTTAACTCTTGCATCAACATATAAATAAACCAAAATTTGCAGAAAAGCTAGAATAATAAAAAAATATGTAATGAAAACATTACATATCAAAACATACTGATATAAGTAAATCTGATCACAAAGCAAAATTCATAATTTAGGATATACTATACAAGACATAATTGAAAATTTTCCAAGCAACTTGAAATACCAAAACCAAAATGAACAAACAAATGGTGAACTGGGGAAAATATTTGCAACACATGACAGACAAAGGTCTAACTTCTTTAAGTTTTAAATCAGTAAGAAAAAGACAAAGTAAATAAAAAATGGACAAAAGAGATGAATGCAAAGTTCACAAAAAAGACAAATAGCCAATAAACATGAAAATATGCTGAATTTCATTCATAACTGAAGAAAATAACAATGAGATGTTTTCACTTTTCAGATTGATAAAATTGTATACGTTTTACAATATCCAGTGTTGGCAAGAGTGTGAGGAAATGCAATAATACATAATCGGTGGCAATATAAAATTGAGCAAGTGTTTTGGAAGAAGTTAGACAGTATTTGTCAAAGTTTTAAATTTATATATATTTTGACCCAGGAATGCTATTGCTAGAAATTTACTTTTTTTTTTTACTTTTCAAATTTGCTTTAAAAAATAGCATTCTACTAAGTGAAGTTATCACAAGAATGGAAAAACAAGCACC
>CAUYRB010018143.1:0-10727 GCA_963574695.1 Propithecus perrieri | reverse complement strand
TGCCTCAGCCTCCCGAGTAGCTGGGACTACAGGCATGCGCCACCATGCCCGGCTAATTTTTTCTATATATTTTTAGTTGTTTGGCTAATTTCTTTCTATTTTTAGTAGAGACGGGGTCTCACTCTTGCTCAGGCTGGTCTCGAACTCCTGACCTCGAGCGATCCTCCTGCCTCGGCCTCCCAGAGTGCTGGGATCACAGGCGTGAGCCACCGCGCCCGGCCTGCTGGATCACATGTAGTTCTACTTTTAATTTTTTGAAGAATCTCCACACAGGTCTTCACAGTGGCTGTGATAACTTACAGTCCCACCGACGGAGTGCGAGTGTTTCCTTTTCTCTGTGTCCTTATCGACGTCTGTCTTCCTGTGTGTTTCTGATTATGGCCGTTCTAGCTGGAGTAAGGTTCTACCTCACTGTGGTTGTGATTTGTTTCCCTGATGATTAGCGACGTTAAGCGTTTTTTCACGTACCTGTTG
Organism: Propithecus perrieri; assembly: GCA_963574695.1. Lineage (NCBI taxonomy): Eukaryota > Metazoa > Chordata > Mammalia > Primates > Indriidae > Propithecus > Propithecus perrieri. The sequence continues at coordinate 10,253 of CAUYRB010018143.1, read as the reverse complement.
GACGTCTGAGTGTCTTTTTTTGAGAAGTGTTGATTACGGTCTTTTGCCCGTTTTCAAATTGGGTTATCTGCTTTTTGCTGCTAAGTTTCCTACATATTCTGGATATTAACCCTGTCAGATGTGTATTAACAGTTTGCAGAAGCTCTGATTTCTGATTGTCAATGATATTGAAAAGCTCCCCGTGCCTCAGTTTACCCTTCCTAGTTCACAGCAGACCTCCACCCACATCACACCTCACTTGTTTCCAGCTGAGACTGACCGTGGACACGCTCTTGTGGGTCTGTCTCGTCTGTGTAACCCAATGTCACAGCTAAGTTGCGAGGGAGGTCACATTTCACACGACTGCCGTTTATCGCGGCTACAGAAGGTCCCACTGTCCTCAGCGCTCGTGTGTGGAGCCATTTCCCAAGGGGGCGTTTGGAGGATCTCAGTTTTATTCTTTTCAGAAAAGTTGTGCCGAGGCTGGAGACGGCGGCTCACGCCTGTAATCCCAGCGCCTGGGAGGCTGAGGCGGGAGGATCGCTTGAGCCCAGGAGTTGGAGACCAGCCTGGGCAGCAGAGCAGCACTTTGTGTCTCTACCAAAGAAATATCAGAAAGTAGCCAGGCGCGGTGGTGCGCGTCGGGACTCCCAGCCGCGCGGAGGCAGGGGGATGGCTGGAGCCCGGGGTGGGGGCTGCAGCGAGCCGTTGACTGTCACCGCACGCCGGCCTCTGCTAAACTTCCCCGTGTACGTGCTGTTTGCCCTTCCTGCCGTGCACGTCCGGAGCTCTCTGTCCCTCTGAATGGCCCTGATACCTGTCTGGAGACGGTGGCGCTGAGACCCCACGACTAGACCTTTCCTCCACGCTCAGAAGAGGACCGATAAACGGGCAGATGCGGTGGCCTTTTGTTCCGCCCATCCTCCATTTACGTGTCCAAAAGTCTGCAAGCGCCTCCCCTCGCGAAGCAGGAAGACGGGGATGGGGACGGACAGGTGAGGCGTGGCTTTCCTCTGATATTCCGATGCAGGAGGACGGGCCCGTGAAAGCTGAATTCTAAGAGGACGCAGCGAGTGCTCAGAGAGGTCTGTACACGAGGGCCATCAGGACCAGGGGCGGCCTGTCCGTCTGCCTCCGTGGGGGCGCTGAGGCCGTCGGGGACGGGGCAGGCTGGGCAGGTTTGCCAGGACGAAGGGGAGGGCAGAGGCCGGCACCGCCGGCAGAGAAATGGTCTCACCAGCTCGAGGGGCAACGGGAGCTTCTGGTCTTAGAAGCCCAGACGCTTGCCTGGAGCCGTCTGCCTAAGAGGTTCGGCCCAACCTCCCTTTAAAAGACAAAACGAAACAAGCACACAAACAACAACAAACCAGGACTACAACGTGTCCAAAGTTTCTGTAAAATCTGTGACCACAGAGTGAAGTGGCACCAAGCGGCTGTCACAGGACTCAGGCCTGTGCCCCTGGCATCCCTGGAACTCGGCAAACACTGCCCTGTCCTGCCTGCCTCCCTGGCCTTCCCCGGCTCCCTGTGCTAGCAGGCCACGATCGCAGCCGGGCCAGACGTCTTCTCCGGTCTCCCCTCGCCCACACCCAAGCCTGGGAAGGCCACGGCTCTCGCCCAGGGGCACCGTGGATCCAGACCTGAACACCCCGGGCCCCAGCTCCGCCAGCTGGAAGCCCTTGTCCCACCCCACCCGACGCGCGCACACTCGGCCGCCGAGCCTCCCGGGGGGGGACTGCCTCTCTGGGGCCTGCCCGCCCAGGGACTCCAGCCAGGGTCACGTGCTTCCTCGCCCCCGCGCAGCGCTTGATCCCAGTGGGGTACGGCGAGGGGAGGACAGAGGCAGTCACAGTCAGGACGAAGAGAGATTATGCGAATGACGCATCTTGTGAAGCAGCAAAGCGCCGCGCAGTGTCAGCTGGATCACAGAATTACCGCAAACCTGCGGCGAACGTCCTTTCTACACGGTCCCCCACCCCGACGGCCGTTGCACGCTGCGGGTTCGTGACGTGCGCCCACATCTCCTGGGTACGTACCGGAGGCTTTGTCACCGCAGACCACACAGTACTCCACCACCTGGGGCCGCTGGACGTCCGCCTTCCCCAGCAAACGCTCCACGGAGGCAGAGTCCGTGACGATCTGAGAGAAATCAGGGAACAGACGGGAGGCCAATTAAAACCACATCACCGAGCAAAGTCACGTTTAACTATAAATTCCTCGTCTTGGGTTTCTAACCTGGAGAACTCTGGGCAGAACTGGGAAAACTCCAGCTGACGGCTTAATCGGACACCCCGCGCGGCCTCGCCGCGCACCCAGACCGCACCCCTGCCCCGGGGGGTCTTCCGGGCCGGCAGTGGTTTCCACTGATCTGCTCTGTTTGGCTACCACAACCGTCCGAGACTGGCTGCCGAGCCGGGAATCGCACCCAGACGCTCCACAATAAAGAGACTGAAAGTTCTTCCGGCTGCTTTTCTATTCCCACAAAACAACGTGACCCGTGCGGAGAGGTGTGTTTCGGAGAAATAACGGAGCCTTATCAATAAATAACGAGGTCTCCCACTGAGGCAGCTGGTGCTGAAACGACCGGAATGATGACCTCTGAACCCTGCCATTGGCCCCTCACTGGTGGGCGACCGTCTGGGTGACAGGCGGTGCGAGCCACGCGGGAGAACGCCAGGCCTGACATCGACGAGAGAGCGCAGGACAGCCGTGATTAAACAACGCGCCTGAACGTGAGCCAGCGAAGGCCGGGAAATGACTCACGCCCGGGGACGCGCACACAGATCATCACGTGGAAACGCCTCGTGAGCGCGCAGCGAAGCCAACAGCCGCCCTTCGGCACCCGAGGACTGCCCTAAATCGGCAGGGAGGAGTGCGACTGCGGACGATGGGGATGGACTCCGGGAAGGGGCAGGACGGTGTTTGCTGCGTGCGGTGGAAGGTGTCTAAGAGCGCAGCTCTGAGACCTGAACGCTCCAGCGTGTGGATCGCAGCCCAACCGGGGAAAATTCCTTCCTTCCTTAAGTTCCTCCGTAGTAAAAAGTGCCCCCAACACACGGGTTCTCAGCAGCACTAACTACGACGGCCGACGGCAGAAGCAGCCCACGCGTCCACCGACAGAGGCCTGAGCAAAACGCGGCTCACACGCGCCGTGGAGTATTAGTCAGATCCTGCCACGTCCCGCAACACGGAGGGACCCGGAAGCCACCATGCAGAGCAAAATAAGCGAGTCGCAGAAGGACGGATGCTGCGTGACCCGCACGGGAGGTCCCCAGAGCAGCCGGATCCACAGAGACGGAAGCAGCGTGGCGGGTGCGGGCGGGGGGCGGGGAGGGGGGCGTGGCTGCTCAGCGAGCAGAGGTGCAGCCTGGGAAGATGGAGAGCGAGTCGCAGGGGGGTGGGGCGCACGGCAGCGTGCGTGCACTTAACCGCGCACTGAACCGCGCAGCTGACAACGGCTAAGATCCTGGATTTTATATCACGTATGTTTCATCACTCATTTTCCTGACAATTAAAAGCAAACAGACAACACGGATTCCAGCTTGACCCTGACCAACTCGCTCCGTGCCTGGCCCCACGGGGCGCCGACGTGAGCCCCTCTCTCTAGGTGCTGGGCCGGGATGCTCTGCCTTCGCCCCGCCTGCTCCTCTCCCTGCTGTGGCCCGGCCCGTCCCGCCTCGCCAGGGCAGGCAGGAGCAGGGCGGAGATGGGGCAGGAACCGCGGGGTCCAGAGCCGGCAGGTCGCAGGAGCGAGTGGGGACAGACGAGGAGTGGGCACAGGGCCGGTGACTCGCACAAGGCAGAGGTCGGAGCGAGGGACAGGCCAGTTCTCGCCGGGCTGCGGTCGGCCCTCGGCGGCGCCTTTGAAACATCACAGGCCAAGGGCAGCCGCCACGTGGCCTCAGGTAAGAGCAATTCTCCCGTGGCCTTGGCTCGTGCCAGTCTCCTGTGGCCAATCCCATCCCTCTGAGTGTCACAGCTGACTGGCCCCGGGCAGGGCCACCAGCTTGCTGGCCTGTTTCTGTGGCCACAGCGGCCACCTGCCAGGCCTGCAGGGGCCTGAGCACCTTCCGGGGACGGACGTGGCTTCCGAGGAGAGGAGAGGCGGGAGCGAGGCCGACGGCGCAGGGCCGCACCAACGCCCGCCGACAGGCTCACCTGGATCCTGCCGGGGACCAGGCTGTCCGCGGTGGTGAAGATGAGCTGCTTGGCGCTGGGCGTCTCCGGGGAAGCCAGGATCACCTTCCCCGCTCCAGCGCCATCCGGGCTGGTCAGGATGAACTGCTGCTTGGGGGATCCGGAGGCGTCCACTGCGGTGACTATCTGGATCTTCTGTCCCGTCTGCTGGTCTGTCACGATCTGCAAGACAGAACGTGGGGCCGCGCTCACGGGGCGTCCCGGGACCTGCGCGCTTGCGGCGGCGACCGCCAGCACCGGTCCTCCGGCTGACGCTGGTCCGGACGCGGTCGCACCAGGCCCCGGCGGGGGAGGAAACAAAACACGACAGTGAGCTTCTCAGAAATGACTGTCACAGAGCTGACTACACCCTCCCCGCTGCTTGGAGAATCAACGTGCCCCTTCTCCCATCAAGTGCGGACAGGAGTAACACTGGACGGCGGGTTCACCGTAATCAGCCTCGTCCTGGCGGGACAAAGCGAGGCCGGCAGCCCCAGCGCCGCTGCCCTGCGGAGCCCCACGCCCGGGAACGATCCCTGTGAAGAAGGCTGTCGCTAAAGGGAAGGGGTGGCAGGACACAGGGGTCCCTGCTGACGCACACTGCGCCCACCGCAGACTGCCACCCCGACCGAGGTCTGCAAGGCAGAAACCACATCCACTCGGTGTCGCGCCCCAGGGCCAGCGCGGGCCGGCGCGTGCGTGGGGAGGAGACGGAAGACTGGGACGCGGCGAAGCAGCGGCACCGCCGCCACGAAGTCGGCCCCGGTTCTGTGGGGTCCGCCCTTTGGGAGCCCCCCCTGCCGGAGTCACCTCGTGCCAGGGCCCCACCCGCCCGCCCGCGCCAGTCACGACGCAGACAGCTGCCGCGACCAGAGCGCGCGCTCTCGTTCCTGCACGCGAGGCTGGCAGCTGTTCCGGGCCCCGTCTGGCCAGGCGCCCCAGCTTGGAGCACGGCCTCGCTCCTCGAGACACCACAGGTCCCCTCTGCAAGCGGGACGCCACGGGCTGCGCTGCCGGGTCCTGGGCAGGGGACAGCTCGCGTGTGGGCCGGTCGGTGTCTGCGCCACCGTGGAATGGACCGCAGGGTCCCGACAGCAACTCGCACGGCCCAGCACGCGCTGCCACGCAGTGGTCGGCTGGCCAACACGGGACGCCAAACCACGCTGGCTGGTTCAAAACAAAATGACGCCGGCAGGAAAAGATTCCATCACGCAGCAAGGGTTTGCTGAGCTCGCGCCGGCAGCCGACCGGGGACGGATCGTGGACGCAGAAGGATGCGTGTCCCCGGGGGGGGGGGTGGCCTGGAGGGAAGCGAAGGGCAGAGGAGTGGAGGGGGCGGCACGTCGGGACGGGGGACGGACTCGGAGAGAGCGACTCCGGGGACGGACGTGGACGGGGCAAGAGAGGAAGCCGTTCGGAGACGCGGCGAGTGTGCCGCAGGCGGGGGCGCGGCGGGCGCCAGACCAGAGGGGGCGCGGAGGAGCCCCCGGCCGACTGCTGGGGACGAGCCCCCCAGGTCGTCACTGCAACCGAAGGGTCAAGAGACGCTTACGCTTACGCGGAGCGCACTGGGAGAGAAGGAGAGGAGACTTAGAGGAGAGGAGACGGTTCGGCTGTTTCGTGGTTGCGACTCACATCTACGCAGAGTCCCCTGAAAGCGCAGACGTGAGACGGAAACCCCCGTGGGAAGAATTCCCGTTCAGAACACCTCCCTCCCCAGAGCTCCAACCGCGGACGGGGGCGGCTGAAACACCCCCAGCCGGCACGGGAGGGTCCTGCCCCAGAGAGCGGGTGGCCCTTGGGAGGCCCTGCAGCCTCGAGAGCTGCAAGCGAATGCTCCACTTTCTTCCCACGTCCGTCCATGCTTCCCTCCTGAACTACGTTCCCTGTCGAGAAGGGGAACAGTCACGGGACCGGCCCTGGGGTGTGAGCGCTGGCGCGCACTGAGCCTGAGCACACGTGGCTAACGACGACCCCGTTTCCTTCCGTGTTTCCTTCCGTGTGTCCCCGTCCTCGCGGTTGAGGACTGGCCGGCAGGGGCCGCGGTGCAGGCTGGAGGGCAGGAGAGGCTGGATCCAGACAGGGACAGCTGTTCTTGATGGGGCACATGGTACGTTCCAAAGCCCAGGCTATTCCTTTCTTTCACCCCAAAGACTCAGGCTCTTATAAATTCGATCAATGACATTTTGTGTGTGTGTCTTTTTGTTCATGCTCCCCCTCCCCAGACATCTGCATCCTCCACTTAGAGAGACCGCTTCCAGGGCCACACTGAAAACGCAGGCAGGAAAAAATCCCCCGAGTCCCCTACTGGAGCCGAGGGTGACCTCAGTCGCGGACACTGGCGGGCAGGTCCCTGTTTACCGAGACTGAGGACACCCCGGACGGCGAGCACGGTCCAAGCTCATGAGCACGCAAGGCCCTGCGGGGAGCGGAGGGGAGCGTTACGGGTGGAATCGTAGCCCCCAGAAGGTATTTCTCTGTGAATGTGAACTTCTCCGGAAACGGGGCCTTCGCGACTGCAGCCGCGGTCGGCTGTGGTCACGCTGGATGGGGGAGGCCCCAAACTCGACAGCCGCGGTCTTGAGGATGCGGCCAGGGGACGAGGCTGCAGGCAGGGAACGCCAAGGACTGTGGCGACCCCACGGCTGGGCGGAGGCGAGGAGGGGCCCCTCGAAGCGTGGGAGCGCACGGCCCTGCCCAGGCCGCCACGTCAGACTTCAGCCTCCAGAACTGTGCGACAGTAAATTTCTGTTGCTTGAAGCACCAAGTTTGTGGTGCTTCGTTACGGCAGCCCTAGAAACCAACATGAGAGGCAAATCTCATGTAATTTCTTTACTTAGACTATTACTCAATCGTAAGAAACGACAGTGATCTAGCACCTCTTATATTTTCCTGCGTTGAGCTTGAGCCCATCATCCAAAGTGAAGTATCACAAGATGGGAAGAACGGGCTCCGCTTGTACTCGCCATCAAACCGGTACTAACGGATGAACGCTAGGGGGCCACATGGCCGTAATACTCTCCAGGGATTAGGGGGACGGGGGAAACCCACAACTAGAGGACACAGGGAGCATTGTAGAGGGGAAGGGCACGCCCCAACCCTCGCTTGGGTGAGGCAAAGACATACAGTGTAACCAAAATGTTTGTACCCTCATAATACCCTGAAATAAAAAAATAAAATTTCTTTACTTGGAACACACGTTCGTATTTCCTGCCCGCAAGCCGCAGAGGGGCGATGTGGGGGTGTCCTGTTTTCTGTGTGATTTTTAGCGCCCCCACGGCTAGCTCTGCAGCGAGGGCTGCTGGGACGCTTGCCGTGAGCAGGTCGCCGTGTCCCAACGTGACCGGGACGTCTGAACAATCTGAGCACGACGCACATCTTGCATCTGTTTATCACGCGTGGTTTCTTCGGAGGCAAACACCCGGCCGACACGGAGAACACGCCCAGCTCGAGCGCGGGCCACGCTCACCCATCGGGCGGTGACCTTCCCCGTGACTTCAGGCCGCCCTCCGCCCTCCGCCCTCCGCTGGAGCAGCCCGGGACGCAGCCCTGCCCCCGCCCCTCTACCCGCACGGGCGGCCGCGGGGCTCTCTCCACGCGGAGTGCCACGTTCGTCCAAGTCGCGACGCATTCGACCGCCGCAGTTTTTATTGGATCGCTGCTCGTTTTTCTGAGGTGTCACTGACAAGCTTCTGCGTGTTGTCGCTGGCCCGTTCCCCATCTCTGTTCAGAGGGGCAGACGGACACCCGGGGCCAGAGGCAGGTTCAGAGCCCCGGGGAAGACTGAACTATCGATCCATTGATAACAATAACACCAGCAATGATGGTTGCTCCATACGGATGATCGGCGCCTATTGAAAATCACCGTTCTGTGCACTGACAAGCAGCACCCGTCGACCCCTCACAGCGGCCTGGGGCAGCGCGGCTCCCACGCACGTCTCCGCGGAGGAAGCGGGGCGGGACCCTGACGCCCGAGGGCAGGACAGCTGCGAGGGCGGGGGGGGGCCCTGCTCTTCGCCACGGCATCGGGGCGCACGGCCTCTCCGTCTGGCAGCCAACAAGTAACAAAGTGGCGCTTCCTCCCAACAGGGTGAAACACCAGTTCGGACTTTGGCTTTAAAAAGCAGTTAAATGAATACAAACTGTTCACAGAATAAACGAGCGTGGCCCGTGCTTGCTGCCAGGAGGCGCGACTCTGCGGTGGAGCCCGTAGGAAGGTCTATTTCGGGAAGGGGGTGGGGGGGGGCAGGGCTGCCCTGGCGGGGGCTGGAGGCAGCGTGGGGGACCGGCGCGGGTACCTGGATGCGCTGAGGCGAGGCTACGGCAGAGTCGGTGGAGATTATCTGGATGCGCGGGGAGGGGCTGGTCATCCCTGGAGATTCCGGCCGAGAGGTCTGCGTGCGGGGTACCTGCGGGCGAGAAGTGCGCTGGTCACAAGGGGTTCAGCATGGCGCCCGCGGTGGCCTGCGGACCGCGCCTCGTGCTTTCACTGTGGCCTCGAGTGACAACCGTGCGTAGCTGTGAGGTGCGGACCCGAGAGGACAAACGATCAATGAGATACTGCCACGGGATGACCCCAAGAAAATATAACCCTGAAAGAGCTGTTTCTAATGGCGAAATCGTAAGAAAAAGCCAAAGGGATGTTGGGCTCTGCCCTGCATAACTTTAACAGAGTAAAAAGCTAGCGGCGTAACTTTCTAGAGACGGCCTTCGAAATTTTTCACTGTCCCCAAAGCCAGCTATAAAATACTCCTTTAACATGACGGTTTCCAGAGAGGGGCTCTTTCTCCTGCCCAATACGATCTGCAGGAACAGAGAAAGCCTTTTACAATAGCGCAGGGGATGACAAAGAAAACCAGTTATTACGCTGAAAACGACCCTGATCAGTACTTAGGAAAGGGCCTGACAACCGCCCGGCCTCACCGGACGGAGCCGAGAAAAGCCCATCAGTGACACGGCGTCCGGACGTTAGTCAGTCTCTGCCGAAGGCCAGGTCCACGGTGTTGAGTGGTCACCCAGGTACCTGAAGTGGGCATATATCGTTTTCCCTTGATTAGAAGGATAGCATAGGCCGGGCACGGCGGCTCACGCCTGTCATCCCAGCACTCTGGGAGGCCGAGGAGGGAGGATCGCTCGAGGTCAGGAGTTCGAGACCAGCCTGAGCAAGAGCGAGACCCGTCTCTACTAAAGATAGACAGAAATTAGCTGGACAACTAAAAAAACATATAGAAAAAATTAGCCGGGCACAGTGGCACATGCCTGTAGTCCCAGCTACCTGGGAGGCTGAGGCAGGAGGATCGCTTGAGCCCAGGAGTTGGAGGTTGCTGTGAGCTGGGCTGACACCACAGCACTCTAGCCCGGGTGACAGAGCCAGACTCTGTCTCAGAAAAAAAAAAAGTATATCATGAACAAATACTTTACAAACTCTTCCTAAAATTAGAAGAACACTTCCTAATTCATTCTATGACATCATTATTCCTTGATACCAAAACCAAAGACATTGCAGGAAAAGAAAACTACAGACCAACATTCCTCATGAATACAGATGTAAAACATATTCCACAAAACGCCAGCAAACTGACTCCCACAGCACACAAAGGGTTATACACATACCACGACTGAGCGGAGTTTATCCCAGGAATGCAAGGCTGGTTCAGCGTATGAAAACCCAACGGTTTATCATATCCCATCAGAAGTACACAGGACCAAAGCCACACGGTCATTTCGACCGATGGAGAAAAAGCACTTGGCGAAACACAACACCCTTTCGTTATAAAGATACTCAACCAAGTAGGAATAAAAGGGAAGTTCTCCATCCGATAAAGGGTCTCTACAAAATACAGCTGAGAGCACACTTCATGGTAGGAGACCGAACGCTTTCCCTCTACGATTTTTTTTTTTTTTTGAGACAGAGTCTCACTGTGTCACCCGGGCTAGAGTGCCGTGGCGTCAGCCTCGCTCACAGCAACCTCCAACTCCTGGGCTCAAGCGATCCTCCTGCCTCAGCCTCCCGAGTAGCTGGGACTACAGGCATGCGCCACCATGCCCGGCTAATTTTTTCTATATATTTCTAGTTGTGCAATTAATTTTTTTCTAAT